>PVIJ01001083.1:0-134825 GCA_004024925.1 Scalopus aquaticus
AAAAAAAAAAAAAAAAAAAAAAGATGTCCAGTTGGCTTTGCATTTCAGATAAACAATGGATACTTTTTTTTAGTGTAAGTATGTTCCAAATAGTATATGGGATACACTGCATATTTATTTGTTAAATCAGTAGTATAATCAGAAAAATTAAAGTTCCAAAAGAAAGAAAAACTGATCATTAAAAATAAATAACGTTATTCACAAAATAAACGTTATTCACAAAATCAAAAAACAAAGAGCCAGTGGAAACATTACCTCATATATAAAAAGTTTCTCTAAATCAATAAGAGTATAATATAGATTGGTAAATCTTCTATAGAAGGCAGTTTGATTATACGTATCAATATTACAAATGTCCATACTAATTGACCTAGTAATCTCACTTCTAATAATTAATCCCATAGACATATTTTTGTGTGTGAAGCACCAAGTACAAAGTAACTTATTGCTACATTGTTTGCTTTAATAAAATATTGGAAACCATCTAACTTCTACCAAAAGGGAACTTCTTAAATATAGTATGGTATATTGAATATAATGGAACACTATGCAGGCGTAAAATGAATAAGAAAAATTCTCTATTTATATGGAAAGATTTACCAAGACAGATCTGAAAAAGCAAAGTGAGGGAAGAAAAAGTAAAGAAGAATATACATATTTTTAAATGTACTATTTGCATAAAGAAATGACAGAATACACAAGAAACTAACAAAAGTGATTCCGTATTTTCAAAGGTGGGGGGATGAAGACTGCAGAAATAGAAGGTGGGAGTAGAAGCAAGACTTTGGACAGAACATGGACTACTTATTGAACAATTAAGTCTTTTGAGGACTTGAGTTCAGATTAACTTGTGTGTAAAAACTGAAAGTAGAGAGTGTGAGAGATGAGAGGAAAAGATGCAAGAGATACTGTGAAAGTAGGCTGACCAGGTGAACACAGGAGGAAATGTGAGGACTGTCTTAGTAAGGGTGACTGCTATCATTTGCTTAATTATTGTTTTTATAATTATTTCATTAGTAATGTAACTGCTTTAATTATCATGAGGAGCAATGCTTTATCTTATTCTAGCTAACATTAAGTTAGGGCTTAACTCCTGGCCAAGCCCTGTTTTATCTTATATACATGTTCTCATTCAATCCTCGTGAGAGTTCACTAAGACAACAATTGTTATGAAAACCATTTTACTAATGAAGGAATGTAGATGTTAAGTAATTTGCTCAAGGGCATGCAGCTAGCATCTAGAAGCACCAGGAGGCATGACCAGGGCCCATGTTCTTTTTTTTAAAACAATTATTTATTTTTAATTGAGGCAATATTTGGATACCCTCATCAGGCATCACCACTGTGGTGCACCCACCACCAACTAAAATATATTAAGGTCACCCACAGTGCCCAAGCTCTTAACCTTTCTACCACTCTGCTACTTTGAGAGCACATACCTCCAATCCAGGGAGCTGAGGTATTGAGCAAGAATGTCTGTCTTTCTGCTCAGTTATTTTTAGTTAATATGGTTGAATGCATTGGAGAATAAAAACAGGTATGGCTGCTCCCAAATCTGTAACTCTGCCAAGATTAAAAACAAAAACAAAAACAAATTTCTGTTCTTATCACCCAGTACTTGCCCCTGAGTAAGCATGTTTTTCTAAGACTTTCTCAGTAACTGGCCCTACATCTTTGCCCATAGGAAACACTTGAATATCTAATCAAATTTTATCCACCATCATGGGTTGACAAAGTAGTTTGAGTGAAAATACTCACTGTTAATGCAGTAAATTTTCAGCTCCTAAAATATTCCAGAAATATGATGCCAAACAAATATGGGTGGAACCAATTCCACAGAGCTCCCAGTCTGGTGAGGCAGACAGGTCAGTAAATAACCTAAGTATTCTACTATCTTTAGTGTTCCCTAGATTTGCCTAAAGCATCAAAATTATCTGAGGCACTTTAAAACAAACTACAGTTTCTCTAGCCTACCCTAGACGAATCATATCAGAATCTCTGAGGGAGAGCTCTGGGAATCTGTACTTTTAAGAAATGCTCCATCAGATTCTTACAATTAAGTCAGTTTGGGAAAGGAACTCTCAGTAGGAAAGAGATACTGTGTGGTCAGATGTGAAGTCCCACCCGCAATAAATGGGAGATTAGCAGAAGCCTCCCAAGAATGTTTAAGCCACACCTTCTTAAATGAGTAAGCAGACACTTACCTGAGAAGAATGTGCCAAGCCAGGAGAATGTGTGTGAAAGCCTGAACTCATGGAAAAAATATTTGCTCAGCACTGTGCATGGGGCTTGTGAGGCTGGTTCATGGAGTTAGCTGCCAAGAAAGGCAATAAGTGAAGCAGAGAAGGGAGGTCATGCCCCATCGTGAGTTCTGCAGACTTTTCTAGAAGTCACGGGGATCTTACGTCTAGTTTGCAGGCTTCTAGGGAGGTTCTTGTGAGGAGTAAGTTAGCTAACAACAGTGAAAGTGTTTGAATGACATTCCTTAGCTAAAATTGGCAGAATTTGGTGATTTAATTTTTTTTTTAATGAAGGAGAGGTAGGATGTCTTTAGTTTAAGTAGTGAGAAGTGTATTCAAGGAGAGAGGAATATTCAAAAAAGAGCAAGGGGTGACATGAGGAACATGGATTTCATCTTGGTTGTGCTGAGTTTCAGTGGTTTTAAGGAACCATACCTGCCAGGCTTTTAAATATCTCAAGATAGAGATTTGGCAACCCACAGCATATCATGGTAGAGAACAATCTGGGAAACAGGAGAGATTGGCTAGGGATGTACAAAGGAAGAACAGAGAGTGCTGGAGGTAGAACTACAAGAACCCTTAGGGAAGTGAAGGAGATAAAGGAGGAGGAACGTGTAAAGAAGCCTGTGAAGAATAGGTGATGAGGCAGAAAAGCACAGGGAGAGAATGATGCCTTGGAAACCAAGGAAAGGGAGCGTTTTTCAGAAAATAGTGACCAATGGGATAAAATAGAAGGGAGACATTCCTCTAGGGATTATTGACTGCTCAGAGCTTTTGTTCTAGTACCTTGATTTGCCAATTCTAGTCCAGATTCTGCAAGAATCTCCAGTCAAAGGTTAAGTATATAGCTGACAGGGTGTCTGTTTTGTACAGCTTCAGTTATTAAGGACTTAGTTGATTCAGTCTGGTTCACTTGGGTCAATGGAATGCAATGTGCTATGACTAGAGAGAGTAGCAGGTAAGGTTTCGTCAGTAGCTGGAACTGGGCCACCTCACTAACGAGAGTATGCAGGGGAAGAGATCAAGTAAGATAAGCACTGAAGATCTTGTCAGTAAAGGTCATGACAGAAAATATCTATTAGGCACAATTTTGAACACTTCAGATGCAGTGGTTTATTTAATACTTTGGACCTTCTTCTGGGCATAGAAGTCTCATTGCAATGGATGAGTCCTCTACAATTTTTTTTAAGTTTTTTTTTTAATTTATCTTTTCATGCATATAAGAACTGGGGTGTAGGCTAGAGGTGCAGGGGGAGCAGGGGTCACAGGATTCACCAGAGACAGAGTGGGAAGCAGAACAGGCAGATCTACTGAAATAAACTGCTGAAAGGAGCAGCGGGTGAGACAGGAGAGGTCTGCTGTGCCATGTGTGTTAGTTCCTTGGCTGGGGATCAAACTTATGCTGCAGTGGTTGATGATAGCTTGATAGCACTGAGACTTTAATCCCTTAGCCACCACAGAGGCACAAAGTCCTCTACCCTTAATAACTGATGACAAGTTGTTGAGAAAGGCTTTAATCTGGGTCTTTCACAATGGCCTTTGCTTTGCTCTTCCTGACAAAGGCAAACTTCTTTTTCGGGGTCCAGCTGCTTATTGACTAGAAGAGTGTGCCTTCTGATCTTGTTTCCTTTTTCTGAGTTCTCTTAATTGAATCATCAAAATATTACAGAAAAAAGGGTGTCTTTGAACTGGGCAGGAATGACCGCTCCAAAATTCAGTTATTATGTTGACTGCAGAGCATGATAGGTTTGGTGGCCTTAGAAGCCAACCTCCCTGTGTGCAGAATACAGGCAGTGCAACAGAGGAATTTTTAATTTCATTGTTCTTCAGCCCAGAGAAAGCAACATATGAAAGTGCCCGCTTTTTGATGTAAACTTTTCAGAATGGTGATATTAAGTCTTTTCAAATTATAGGACTATTTTAGTTCACAGTAACATGTTTGAGTTGGCCAACTTTGGATTGTTAATGTTATATTTGTGAAGGAAAAAACAGTGAAATAATACATGCAAGGTTGTGCTCAGAGAGTAGATGGCTCATTGGACTTACTCAAAGAGTAATTTAAATAAGTGTCCAGTTTGATATTATATTGGATTTAGGTGATGACTTAGGTTTCAGCACTGACTGAAATGTGCTGGGTCACATCAGCTTAGTCCATTCTCAAAGAATATGGGAAACTTTGGAAACTATAATCACAAATTGTTATACATGGTTCTTTTTTTTAAAGATTTATTTATTTATGCATACAAGAGTTGGGTGTAGACCAGAGGTGTGGGGGGTGGGGTGAGGATTAGCGGATTCACCAGAGACAGAGTGGGGAGCAGAACAAGCGGATTGACTGAAATACACTGCTGAGGGGAGCAGTGGGTGGATGAGGCAGGAGAGGTCTGCTGCACCATGTGGGTCAGCTCCTTGGCTGAGGATCGAACTCATGTGCAGTGGCTGGCGATAGTTTGATAGTGCTGAGACTTAACCCCTTGTGTCCCCAGGGAAGCCCTATACATGGTTCTTGATGCAGATTTCAAAGAATATTTTACAAATGCATTTGTAAGAGGAGTTCTGCATATTTTATGTTTGAACTGTTTGAGCTGTGTCCTGTAATGATATCTGTGAGCAGCTTAGGACATAGTAGGTCTCACTTTAGGAAGCCTGTGGCACATAACATAAATGTGGCTGATATCAAAGTTTGAAATACGTCATTTTATTGAGTACTAATACTCAAGCATCTGTGCTAGTGAGGACGAGAATTTGTTCACATCAGTCATTCAGCCAACAAAACATTTGTTAGCATTTTATTTTTTTTAAGATTTATTTATTTATGTATACAAACTGGGTTTAGGCCAGAGGTGTGGGGTTGGGGGCGGTGAGAGAGAGAGTAGGAAACAGAACAGACGGATCTATTGAAATACACTGGATACACTGCTGAGCGGGGAGCAGTGGGAGAGACAGGAGAGGTCTGCTGCGCCATGTAGGAAGCTCCCTGGGCAGGGATCGAACTCCCCGCCCAGGCTGCAGTGGCTCTGGATAGCTTCATAGTGCTGCTACTTAACCTGTTGTGCCACCAGGAAAGCCCCATTTATTAGCCTTTTATGACTCATTCAACAAACGTTTATTGAATACTTCATAGAGCCAAAGATACCACATTTGCTAATTCTCTTTCATCCTTGCAACAGTTAGCAAGAATTAAATTCCCACATTTTGTGAGATTTAGAGAGATTAGGCTTAACTCTTTCAAGGTTTTGATTGAGCCAGAATTTGAACTGACTCTCAACTGTGCACCTTTAAAACCCAAATCATTTCCTCTTACCTGAGCCCTGTCAAGAAATCAAAGCTACTAAGCCATGGCCCCCTTCATGCAGGGTTGACAGTGAAGTCTAAAACATAAGACTTAAATCTGGGAGCCTGTAAAACATCAACCATAAATCTAAAACATCCAAGTAAGTGAAGTAAAGTAGAAGGGGAAGAAAAACAAATGGACAAGATATGGTAAAAGTTAAGTATACAGATAATAGTTTAGGAGAGAAGCATCAAGGAAGGCAACTTGAACCTGTGGAATTGTGCTGAAGAACAGGTAATGTGTCTACAGGTTATAGAAAATTATGTATGTAGAGATTAGTATGCAGGTATGTGTGTGTCTGTAGAGATACTTTCAGGTAGGTAGAGCTGAAAGAAAAAGTACAAAGCCAGAATGAGCAAACTATTTAGGAAACCTTAAGTAGAGCTCTGGCTCGAACCAGATTTTCTGCAAGTGAGAGTAGAAAATGTAGTTAAAAGGTCAAAGGAACCAACAAAGGAAGGCCTTGAGTTCCAAGCTAAGAATTAGAACTTTATTCCATGGTTACTAGGAAGCTGCTTAAAGTTTTAAATATAAGAGTAACATGATGCAAGAGTGTTATAAAAAATTAATTTAAATGTCAGTTGGAAGAGGAAGGGCTTTTGGGTCAAGGGATGGATGTGATGGGTGCTTTACAACCTTTAAGAGACCCAGAAGGAACAGGGTATATGGGGGACTGTGCCCAAGAATAAGGTCCAAAAAATGGGGTCAGGCCAAGCGGGATATTTACTTAGAGCAGCGGAGGGCAGTGCAGCCAGCAGAGTCCAAATCATGCAAGAAGACAAGCAAAGGTCGGAGCTGGACAAGCAGTTCAGTAACACCGGTGGGATCTCAGGAGCAAAATGTGGCTGTGAATGAAAAATGAAGCAGGAGGACCGGAATAAGTTCTGTCAGGGACCATGACATAAATGAGGTAGCAGCTTCCAGTCCAAGCCTGAAGGCCACCCCGAGGCCTGTTCACCACATGATATGAAGCCAGGCCTGAGAAATGAGACAGTAAGGGCCTGAGTCAGGGCATCAACAGTGAAAACTGGGAAAAAAGCCCCTTCTTTGAGTGATAACTATGAAGAATATGGGTCAACAGTGATACAAAATTAGAGAAGAATGTGCGTCCTCTAAACCCTTAGTCATTTTAAAAGCAGTTTATGTTCCAAAGATTAATTTAGAAATTATATTTGGGGCCTTGGGAAAGTTTCATCTTGAAGAAACTTTTTCTGTTTTCCATAAGGAAATGCCTTTAAAATAAAAGTCTAGTATACCAGGAATATTGGCATCCCCAGTATAACTGTGGAACCAGAACTTTCCCTGTCCTTACTCAATATCTTTCCACCTGCTTCTCAGTGAGTGTGATCGACCCCTGTCCAAGTCACTGAAGGAGGGTTTGGGTCCCGCTGTGAAGATTTGGGAGCATCTGTGAGTGTGTGAACCCCATTCCTAAAGGTCCTGAGATCTAACTCCACGCACATACACCCCCAGCTTCCAGCTATGTAATTCTCCATCCTGAGTCCATTCTAGGGTAGTGCGCAATTTCAGGATGATTTGATACAAAATATTTTCTCTTTTACCCTGAAATAAGCTTCACCTAATATTTTCTCCTCCACTTTCCTGTTTTTGAAGCAAATAACACAGCCCCTTTGAGGTCCTCTCTCAAGAGCTTTCAATTCCCTTTGTCTTATTTAGTCATTCTATGTGGAAAAATGAGGGCTGCATATGTCATAGTAGGAAGTTGGGGAAACAAAAAGGGCTGAAAGTGAGAATGAATTCATCTCTATTTTGGAGGGGCAAAGGGTCAAGAGGGCGCTGCTGAGTGTCACCAGTTTTCTCTCAAACTAGAGTTTCACTTGAAATACTTATAAATTCATTCCATAAACGATAATTGGTGTCTACATTCATTATCTGTGTACTTAGCTGTTATCAAGGTCTTTGTCCTTTCTGCTTTACTCCAATGGTGACTGATTTCTCAAACAACACAAAGTAATTTTAATCCTTCAATAAGAAGTAAAATAACAAAATCAGCTATTAAAGAAATATAATCAGGAAGAATAACAAATCCAGCAGAGCAAAAGCTAAAGTGATTGTGAAATGTTTTGGTTATTGCCATATCTTAGTAAAGTGCAGTGTTTTTAGAAAGTAATTTGATTTTTTGGGAAGTTTTAGATTTAGAGTAAAACTGAGAAAATGGTCCAGTGCACCTGGATCCCCTGCACCTAGTTCACCCTCTTCCTAACTTTGCCATTTGTGTGACTGCAGTCAAAAGACAGTAAGGGACCTCCCTGGTGGCGCAGTAGGTTAGGTGCAGCACTATGAAGCTATCAGCAGCCACTGCAGCATGAGTTTCATACTGGCCAGGGAGCTTCCCACATGGCACAACAGACCTCTCCTGCCTCGCCCGCTGCTTCCCTCAGCAGTATACTTCAGTCAGTCTGCCTGTTTTGCTCCCCATTCTGTCTGTGGTGAATCCTCTCACCACTCCACACCTCTGGCTTACACCCAGCTTGTATGCATAAATAAATAAATCTTAAAAAAATTTTTTTTTTAAATGACAGTGAGACAGACTCCGGGGTATATGGGCAGAAGAGCCAGACGGAACGCAGAGAACACAGTATGTTCTTACAGTCAGCGATGTGTTAGAAGAGTAGGAAGAGTCTGAGACTATTCAAGGGGAGGAAAAGTGGTTCAAAGCAGAAGATGCTGGGCCTCCCCGGTGGCGCAGCGGTTGAGCGCTGCGCTGTGGAGCTGTTGGCAGCAGCGATGCGAGTTTGACGCCCGGCCGGGGAGAATCCCACATGGCGCTGCAGACCTCTCCTGCCTCGCCCGCTGCTCCCCTCAGCAGTGTATTTCTGATCTGCCTGTTCTGCTCCCCACTCTGTCTCTGGTGAAGCCTCTCGCCGCCCCACACCTCTGGCCTGTACCCCAGCTTGTATGCATAAACAAATAAATCTTAAAAAAAAAAAAAAAGCAGAAGATGCTAAGTTCTCCAGTGTTATAAGCCTGTTTCTGCAGGGTCTCTGGGAAAGACTGGGTTCCCTGAGCACTGGAGACCCCATAGTGCCTGCCCTTCCTGTCCAGATAATCCCATGTTTGTACACACTCTGGGTTACCATCTAGGTAAGAAGCACTAATTCTAGAGGACCTCTGACACCAAGTGTAATGCCATAGAGACAAAGACATCTTTATTTTCTGGCAAACATCTGATTGATGCTTGCAAACTAAATTTGCCATGCTGGGCTTTGCAACATTTTGCATAGGTTTTGGAAGCTTTGGATTAAAAAAATTAATACTGTAAAGCCACGTAAAATTTCTTTAAGGTACCTTAACTATTTTTTTGCACTTCTTTGGTTTTTGCTTTTTCACAGCATTCAAGTTCTTGCCCACTTGGCATCAGCCTGTGGTTTATGTCATAATGGTGGCTTTTAAAAGACAAATCAACTTAATTGAGGATATATTTCCTTTTAAAATATTTTTTCACTCACAGCACTTGTTAATTCAATAAATCCTTTGATGTAATTTAATTGTATCAAAAGATAAAGGTCTGAAGAGCATATTTGACCCAGCTAGAATGAATGGTCAAATGGAAGATATCAAAAATAACAAGAGTATTCAAGTATGCTTAACATATCCTAAAGTATGATATATTACATATAAAAATGTTTCCTGTCATATATAATAAAATACATATCAAAAGGAAAGAAAGTAAACAAAGAGTGTATATTCAATAACAAATTTAGCGTACAAAATAATAAGGAAAAAAAGCAAAATATAGTTTTAAAAAGGAGATGAGGCCAGTGCCCAGATTGTAGTTAATTAACATCAAAAGAAACAATTACAAAACCATAAGTAACATTGCATGGAAAAAATGCATATTCTTACTAGTAACTAGGTACAGACAAATCTTGGGGGAAACAATAAAATTGCAAATACAACAAATTAGTTGGAAAATTTAGAATTAGCTATATTGTGGTAGCCTATCAACTTGGCTTTGTCTTTCTGGAAAATGAACTGGGGATACATAATGAGATCTATGAAATAGCTCATAACATTTTTTTAAACCTTGCTCAAATTATGTCTAGATAACAAATACTTGCCAATATAGGCAATCGCCATTGCTATGCATGTCAAAGGAAAAAATAGAATAGTGAATATCTCAACTGAAGCCAAGACTGTGTTTATCAAGTTTTAACATCCTACCTAAATTTTCTTTTTTTCAAGAGTAAGTGTATTTTATTCTTTTTTTAATATATGATTTTATTTTCTTCTTTAATTTAATTTAATTTAATTTATATCATTTACATTAGTATGTATCCCCCATAAGTTTCCCACCGCCAATTCACCCGTGAACCATCACCATAGTCCCTTGTGCTCTTTTCTCCCCTATTTTGGTCCCTCTTCCTTCTCCTCCTCTGCAGAATGTCTCTTAGTTTTTGTTTTTGTTTTTGATTTGTGTGCTATTTTCGTCTTCTGATTTCTTGTTTGGCTCGCTTATGTTCCTCCTATAAGTGATACCATTCGATCTTTTTCTCTTTCCTTCTGACTTATTTTGCTGAGCATGATCCCTTCTAGCTCCATCCACATTGCTTCGAATTGCATTAGTTTATCATTTTTGATTGCTGAATAGTATTCCATTGTGTACCTGTACCACATCTTCTTGATCCAGTCATCAATTTTTGGGCATTTGGGTTGTTTCCATATTTTGGCTATTGTAAATAGTGCTGCAATAAACATAGGTGTGCATGTGTCCTTTTGGATTACTGTTTTTGTGTCCTTTGCATGTATTTCTAAGAGTGGTATTACTGGGTCGTATGGAAGCTCCATTTTTAGTTTGAGAAACTGCCATGCAGCTTTCCCTAGAGGTTGGAGCAGTTTGCATTCCCACCAACAATGTAGGAGCGTTTCTTTTTCTCCACATCCTCGCCAACATTTGTTGTTTTTACCTAAATTTTAAAAGTAGAAACAAATGGTAATGCCAGCATGTCTTAAGACATGATATCGGAATAATTCCCACTGACGCCACCACTTCAAAATATCCTGGAAGTTCTAGAAATGTGATAGAATAGTTCATAATATAATATATAATATAAATAAATATAATAAATATAATAGTTAAATAGTTAAATAATATAATAGTTTATAACTTTTAATGATTAATCTTTTCACTTTGGGTTATATGCCCAAAGGGAATGCTCTGAAAGGAAAGAAATGTAAATGCTTATAATTGTAAAATATTTGAAACTACTCATGTTAAGTAATGAAGATGAGAATGAATTTTTACATTTTATGTATCCTTTAGGAACAGGAAGGTAAACTCTTCTTCTACTCGTTATCTGGAGCCTCATTAGAAGAGAAAGTCATTGCTGACTCAGTTTTCTGTGGCGTCCCCTTCATCCAGCAATTCATTTTAGTTCAGTATTTCAAACATTCCTCAGGTCCAGTGTGCTTTCAGCTATGCACATCAATGGTGAGACCCAGCTGAACATTTTATTTTTCACTGTCAGTACAGAATTCAATAAATTACAGGAGCTCAGGGCCTCATTGGTAGCTCAAGGGGTTAAGTCTCAGCACTATGAAGCTATGGGCACCCACTGCAGCACAAGTTTGATCCCCTACCAGGGAGCGTCCCACATGGTGCAGCAGACCTCTCCTGTCTCGCCTGCTGTTCCCCTCAACAGTGTATTTCAGTGGATCTGCATGTTCTGCTCCCCACTCTGTCTCTGGTGAAGCCTCTTGCCCCTCCCCCACACCTCTGGCCTGCACCCCAGCTCTTGTATGCTTAAATAAATAAATCTTTAAAAATAAAATTGCAGGGGCTCTCCAACACTCTGTTACCAAATAGACTCTGAGATTGGTGATTTTGCACAACAGTAGGCTAATGATAATGTGCTGAGCATGTGTGTAAGGTAGACTGGGCTGAGCTATGAAGTTCAGTTAGGAAAACTGAATGCATTTTCCACTTAAGATATTTTAAACTGACAATTGGCTTATTGGGCAGTAACCCCATCGCAAATCGGGGCAGACCTGCACATTATCTCAGTCCTCACTGAAGGAGTGATGACAAGAGTTCACGTGACTGGGAATGGAGTTAGACCTGCACTTAGAGTCAGGCACCAGGTCCTGCGTCTTCCAGGTGTGGGACTTCATTCGGTAGTTTTCACATCTGTAACTCGGTCACAATGCCCAGCCTCCTTAGTTCCCAGGTTTTGGTCAGTAAGTGACATAATGCACGTGAAAGTGGAGCTTCTGCTATGAGATGAGAGGGCAGTTATGGAGATTGCTGTTTTCAGAAAGTGAATCTTTAAATGAACTGCAACTGCAAGGCCAGGGCACTGTGGGACAATTCTAATCAGCAGATCAGTGAAACCATGGCAGCGAGGGCTAAGTTCAAAGGGGAAAGGGTAGAGTTGTAACTGGAGAAGTAAAACGGATTTATTTGAGCTGGGTGGGAGGTGGGATTGTGTAGAGGGAATTCAAGTCCACTTGCTCATTTTTTATTGAAGACATTATATACACAAAATCTTTGAACATTGGGAAATTCATAACCTGACACGTGGTTTCCAGCTTCCTCTTTCTTCATTCCTCTGGTGGTCCTTTCATAAATCTGGGACACATGCTTGTATTTGACTCCGAGTTGCCCCCACTCCACCCCTCAAACCAACTGCAGTTCTTTCCTCCATGTGGCTTTTTCCTTCTAGTCATGCAGAATCAAAGCTGAGACTTCTTCCCTAATCTGACCTACCCCACCTGAGTTCCAGAGCTCCTTGGTACACTCCTTTCTGCACCACCAGTGGGAGTGAGGGGTGGACCTGGCAGACACTGTAATCCTGGGCTTGGTCACAAGGTCTGGAATCTGAGTTCAGAAGGCTGACCTGGGGCAAAGGTCACCCCTGTACTGTTAACTAAGGATTCCTGAGTGAGAGCCAGCACAATCTCAGAGAACATTCTAACTGGCTGGCCCTTAGGTCAAAGATAATGATAATGGAAGCAGCAGCAATATTGTGTGTGACTCTTGAACCTTTCAAGTACTATTTTCTCTATTGTCTGATTTGACCACTAGTCACCCCTTCCCTCCCCAGATTTGCCTTTGAGTGGATCCAAATCCCCAGAACACTTCTAAATGTGGGTGAGTTACATGATTTCTCAAACCACCATGAATTCTCCAGACTAGATTAAATGCCACCTGGGCCTCATCAGATTCAATATCTTGCCATGTGTCCAGTTTTTTCTTATGTATTTTATATAGAAAATCGTTTTAATGAATCCTTTCAACAACTTTGTGAGGAACCTATCGTTAGGCCCACTTTCTGGAGCAGGAAATGGAGGTTCAATGATGTTAGTAAACTGCTCAGGGTCACAGAGCTAGTAGACTCTGAAACAGACTGTAAACCCAGGTGTGCTGGACTCCAAAATCCATACTCATGTGACTCCTATGGATGCTGGAAGGAGTGTTTCTGGACCAGGGACCTTTGTAATTTTTTCCCTAGAAATCCAAAATAGAAGTATGCCGCCGCCACTATTCACAATAGCAAAGGTATGGAAGCAACCCAGATGTCCAAAAATAGATGATTGGATCAAGACGATGTGGTACATAGACACAATGGAATACTATTCAGCATGGAAAGAAGATAAACACATGCAATTTGCAGCGACATGGATGGAATTAGAGGGGATCATACTCAGTGAAATAAGCCAGAAAGAAAAAGAAAAATATCGAATGGTTTCACTTATACAGGACTATAGGGAAACCAAATAGGAGAGAGACACTCCCGGGGCGGGGGGTACCGCGGGGGGAGGGGAGGAAAAGGGCACAAAATGGAATAGAAAAGAACACAAGGGACCATGGAGATGGATCACGGGTGAATTGGTGGTGGGCTACCCAAGGAGAATACAAAATGTAAAAGACATAAATAACAATAAAAAATAAATAAAAAAAAGGAAGTATGCCGCCAATTTTGTGGTTTCTGGGCTACTTCCTGCAAAGTGACAGTGTCAGACCAGGTTTCAAGGATGTCTGTGTGCTGTGTTTCTACATACAGGGAGGCAAGCATTTTTTCCTTAACATGTGATTTGATTTCCACTGAAAGAATTCTCTTTCTGACAGCCTCTTTCTTTCCAAAGCTTAGAACACCACGTGCTCTTTTGAAGGGAGTGGAGATTTCAGCAACAAAATGTTTTAGGCTGCCCCTTCCCCTTTGCAGTTCAAAACATCTGCTTCTATTTTATCTATTAGCCTTTTGGAGAAAATCAAAGACAAATTTGAGATAAATAAGAAGCAAAATTTCTTCCTGAACCAAAAAGCCCAGTACCTGGTAATCTGAAAAGATTTTTTGTTTGTCTAAATGTTGTTAAAGTGATAGAAAAATCTATAAAAACACCCATGTTTAAAACAAAGGTAATAAACACCAAACATTCAGAGATCAACTGTTAAATAGTATGGTAGAGTAGTTCCTTCCGCTGGGTTCTGAACTGGTTTTGAGAACAAAGCTTTTATTGGGGAGGCAATTAACGAGATCATAGCAAAGTTTCCACAGAACACTAACAAAGTCTGGAGTTTATTCTGGATCTCTGCCTGTAGGGAAAAGAAACAGCTAAAAGAGAGCAAATAAACCTCTTGTGGACAAATGAAGCTCTTGTGGGCATTCATGCACACAAATGGACCGTGGCAAGTTGAATATGCTTTGACTTAGATCAGTTTCTTGTGCATAAATGCACCAGTGTTGAGCAATGTATTTCACCATATGAATCTTACTATGTATTTTCTTGTATGCTTGCTTTAGAGAATATTTTTTGCCTGTGGTAAAATTCACATACTGAAATACCCATCTTCAGTATACATTCAGTGAGTTCTAGTAAATGTAAATAGCTGTGTACTCAAACCCCTGTCAAAACATATAGCAACTGGCTTAGTAAATTAGTTTTCCTGTTCTAGGCCTTAATATAAATGGAATCATATGTAGTAGCTTTTTGTGAAAGATTTCTCTGAGTCAGCATAATGCCTTCATTTATTATCTCCATCTTACATGTGGCAGCAGTCTTTTCCTTTTTCTTGCTTAGTAGTATCCCATTATATAACTAGTCCCCAGTTGGAGTTTTCCTGTAGATTTTTTTCTATTTATGTGGGGGTTTTGTTATGTATTTTTCTATTGAGAGACACTTGGTTACTTTGAGTTTTTGTCCAAATTTGCTAAGAATATTCTTATACAAGTATTTTTGTGGATAACTGTATTTATTTCTCTTGAATAAATGTGTCTGAATTGGATAGCTGAGTCATAGGGGAGGTATGTGTTTAGTTTGATAAGAAACTGCCAAGTTTTGTCTAGAATGGTTGGATCACTTTAGACTTTCATTGTCATCATATGAGGGAAGACCTTGATGTCACCGAATGTTATCAGTAGCGTCTCCTTTTGGTTTTATTTTGCATCTCTGTCATGACTAATAACCTTGAACACTTCATCAAATGCTTCCTAGACACTTTATGAAGTGACTCTTCAAACATGTTGCCCTTTTATTTTTGAAAGCTTTATTTATTTATGCATACAAGTGCTGGGGTGCAGGCCAGAGGTGGGGGGTGGGGGGGGTGAGAGGACTCACTAGAGAAAGAGTGGGGAGCAGAACAGGCATATTGACCAAAATATACTGCTGAGTGAAATAAACCAGAAGGAAAAAGAAAAATATTGAATGGTATCACTTATAGGAGGACTATAAGAGAGCAAAAAGAGAAATCAGAAGGAGAAAATAGGACAAAAAATCAACAAAAGCAAAAACTAGCAGGCAACTACAAATAAGAGACATTCTACAAGGGAGGGGGAGATGGTTCATGGGTGAATTGGTGGTGGGAAACCTACGGGTATACACAATAATGTAAAAGAAATCAATAAAAAAAATTTTAAAAAGTGTAACAATCAGAATATGAAAAAAAAAGAAAGAAATACACTGCTGAGGGGAATAGCAGGCAAACAGGAGAGATCTGCTGCGCCATGTGGGTCAGCTCCCCGGCCAGGAATTAAACTTGTGCTGCAGTGGCTGCTGATAGCTTCATAGTGCTGAGACTTAACCCCTTGTACCACCAGGGTGGCCTCATGTTCCCCATTTTTAAATGTTGGGTAATCTTTCTATTATTGACTTAGTGGTATTATTTATATATCTTCACACAAGATACAGATATATGTATGAAATCCTCCCCCTCCTTTGGAGAGTGGGATCCCAATTTCTTGGACTTTTGATCTTTATTTCCTACTCCCCGAAATGATGCCAGGGATTCTGTTTCATTTATATTCCCAGTGCCTGGAATGTGGTCCTTGGAACATAACTCATTTACATAAACATTGAGGGAATGAGTCAATGAGTGAACTGAAAAACTGAATTTCAGGCTGATATCCAGACACAGTGTTCTTGGATTTAATGGCAGTGATTAAAAAGGAAATAGAAGACAAAAAATCTTAATGTTATCTTTGCGTAATAAAGTACACTTGGCTCAAAAGACTCAAGATATCATCAGGGGATTTGTTCACTGAATGGAAATACAGCTAGAATGTCTCTCAACTAGCTTCATTGGTCTCTATTAATGAACCTTCTAATGCCAGCCACTACTGTCTAGCATGCCTCGTTCTGCCTCTCTACCCAGATCCTCCCAAGTCTTGGGTTCTCATGAGGCTTCCCTGATGGATGATCAGAGCATCTAATTTTGGAGGGCTGTAGTAATTGACTCAGCCAGTCCCAGCTTTCAAGACCTTCTTCCTTGTTCCTTGCTAATGCCAGTCCCTGCCTGATGGAGGATGGGGGGGCCTTCACCAGCGCTGTGCCTTCCTAGTAGGCCCCCACCAGATGTGTGTGCTGCTGTTCTGAGTCCCCTAGAGCCAACAGTGGGCTCCTCCCCCTTGATGTGAAACCATTGTCCTGGTCCTAACCCAACGAGCTCCTGCCTTTCCTCTTGAAAGTATAAACTGAATAATGATCATCGACATGCACGTTGGGAGAAAACTTACCATTCACAGAGTATGTTCACATATATTTTTCATATAAGCGCCCAAAGAATCTTTTTTTTTTTATCCCCAAAGGAGGAAGCATAAAGAAGTGATTTAATCTGCTCCAGAATATATCAGTTACCCTCACATGGCCCAGAGTTTTCTAAGACTCCCTGGTATTGCTCAATGAATATTGATGCTTTCCACACCCTGGTGGGTGTGCATGTGTGGTGCTTAAGACTCCACAGATTTTTTTATAGTTCAGCAACTTGGATTACATCTGTTGTTAGAAATTCAATTACCACACCAAAGACATATATGGGTAACTCCCAACCTTTTAATTTAACCACTTTCATGGGTTCTCCCTGCCCCACCCTTCTTGGGTCACATGTTATTTTTAAAAATGTCCACCAAAAACTGTATTTATTGGCTCATTTTACCATATTTATTATTTATCTTACAATCAGTTTAGCATCAGATTATCTGTACCTTCCTGAGCTGATTTTATTACAGTCAAAATAAAGACTTGAGATTTGAATTTGTCTCCAAGACTAAGAGGTGTATTTCCATTTCTGCAGGACTTTTTCAAAGACGCTGATGTCTGGGGGGGAGTGAGAAGGGTCTTACAAACCTTTACTCTGCGTTTGGGATTTCTCCTTGGTTCTTCAGAAAGTGAGGCTCAACCAGCCTCACATTAATATTTCCTCAGCAGCTGGAGCTTTTGGGTCGTCTTCAATTCATGTCTATAGGACTTTGGGGAGAATATGTTTTTACAGAAACAAAGACATTCCCCTCACCTTTACCAAAAGGTGCACATTCTAAAATATCATAGAACCAGAACTTTTACATTGTATCAATAATTGCCTCATTCCTCATCTCCTCATTGCCTCATATACTTTCAAACACTCATGCTGGGTATTCTAAAAGCAGTGTTTATTTGGGCCTCCCTGGTAGTGCAGGGGTTAAAGTCTCAGTGCTAACAAGCGATCCCCAGCCACTGCTCATGAGTTGGAGTGCAGACCTCTCCTGTCTCACCTGCTGCTCCCCTCAGCAGTATATTTCATTAGATCCACGTGTTCTGATCCCCACCCTGTCTCTGGTGAATCCTCTTATCCCCGACATGTTTAGCCTACACCCCAGTTCTTCTATGCCTAAATAACTAAAATAAACCTTTTAAAGGAAAATGCATAGTGTGTAAATTAGTAGAATTAATAAATGTCACTCTGTAGCCAATTAGAAAGGAAGTTTCAGTTGGGGGAGGCAATGAATAATGAATATAATGTTATCTTATTATATTTATATTATGCTTAATATAGTATTAATCAAATGTTCTGCTTGGTCTTGTTTTGTAGGAAAGCCAGCAAAAATCCACCAATGTTGTCTACCAGGCCCACCACGTGAGCAGGAACAAGAGAGGGCAGGTGGTTGGAACAAGGGGAGGGTTCCGAGGCTGCACCGTGTGGCTGACAGGTAAGCCATGTTGATATATGTGATTCTCAGGTTAAGGAAATTAAATTGCTACACACATTGTATATCTATTTATTTTTTTTCCATGTGTTTAGTTTAACATTAGGAAGAGACTGAAAGTTGTAGCTGAAAGCCTGACTACTAGACCTAATTCTACCATCAGTGAGAAATAGGACTTTAAGTCATAGAAATTTTCTAGTTCTTAATTTTCTTTTCTGACCAGAAAGGATGGGGTAAGTTGATTATGACATTCCCTTTCCATTCAGGGATTCCATAGCTCTCAATTTTGTGTCTAAACACACTTGCTTATCATTCACAGAGTATGTTCACAAATATTTTTCATATAAGCGCCCAAAGAATCCTTTTTTTTTTAATCCCCAAAGGAGGAAGCACAAAGAAGTGATTTAATCTGCTCCAGAATATATCAGTTACCCTCACATTTTCTAATGAAATATAGTTTTCTAATGAAATATAGTAAATATGTACTTCACACAGTACCTGGCCCATGGTAGAGCACTCAGTAAACATAATTGGTTATTCAGTGTCTTAAAATAAATATGCCAACAGTCTGGTTTAATATAGTTATTATGGTTCAGTGCTTAGGTCCCTGAAAACTGAAACAAAATCAAAAGGAATTTCTATTATTTCTCTCATTTTCTGATGTGAGAGAACATTCCAGACATTCAGGAGTCCCATTTCTCCTACACTCATCAGATATAAATCTAGAGGAATTTCTGCCTAAGTCTTTATTCAAAGGAAATTGAGTGAAGTGTTGCAGCAATATAATAAATAATGTATTCAACAATGATTTACAATGATCATCAGTACAGTCTTTAGGCAGCCATTTCTTCTAATGATTCTGTCATTAGCAGAGCATGATTTTAATACATTACTAAAATTATGAAAAATACTTGTTTACCTTTCATATATTACCTTTCTTTCAAAGTCTCCTTTCCTCCCTAACTTATTCTCTTCCAGTCCCAAGTGGGGTCTGAGAGTGGCTTGCCATGATGGAATATTCTCTAGGCTCAGGGTTCTTCAGAATAACTGAATTTGTAGAGTGGTAACTTTTGGGGGACAGTTCAGATTTTGAGCTCTGAAGTAATTTAGGCATCTTGCTTCCTCTCCCCATATAGAATTACAAAGTATATTCCCAGTCATTGTGCTTTGAAGACACAAAGTAACTCTTTGTAAATACTCTAAACACCTAAGCGTGTAAGGTATCTCTAAATACAGGCACACCTAAGAAATCTTATGGGTTGGGTTCCACACCGTGATAAAGCAAATATCAAAGCAAAGCAAATAATGTGAACTTTTTGGTTTCCTGGTGCATATGGAACTTATTTGTTCTATATGTAGTCTAATTAGCATACAGTAGCATTATGTCTAAAGAAAACAGTGTATGCACCTTAATTAAATGTGATTAACGAGACATGATGTGAATACATGCTTTTGGAAAAATGGAACTGATAGACCTTCAATGTGTAACTTAAAACAAAACAAACCAGAGCCTCCCTGGTGGTGCAAGGGGTTAAATCTCAGCACTATGAAGCTATCAGCAGCCACTGCAGCACGAGTTCGATCCCCAGCCAAGGAGCTTCCCACATGGCGCAGCAGACCTCTCCTGCCTCCCGCTGCTCCCTCAGCAGTTTACTTCAGTAGATCTGCCTGTTCTGCTCCCCACTCTGTCTCTGGTGAATCCTCTCACCCTCCCACACCTCTGGCCACACCCCTGCTCTTGTATGCATAAATTAAATAAATCTTTTTTAAAAAACCAGCAAAAAAAAAAAACAGTATCTGCAAAGCACAGTGAAGCCAAGTGCGATAAAATGAGGTACAACTGTCCATCCATGCCTTGCTCAGGAAGGCTCTCCATCTTCATATGTTGAGGGTCATTTTGGAAAAATCTTAGAAACGTAAAGACAGTGTGTGGACTGTGTGATTAGATGGCTGTTGAGTGACATCCACCCAAGAGGTGGGCCTTCCGGTCCCCAAGGACTAGGTATCCCCTCCACTCCAGTTGTCATGAGGGATGTGAGATGTCATGAGGAATATCACCAGATCTCCTGACTTTTTTCAAGAGAAACCAGAATCTGGACTTGTATGTACAACTTTCTGATCTTCAAGACACCTTGGCATATAAAATCAAACACATCAAGGACTGTATGTAGCTCCCAGCAACCCCCACATATGAACCTCAATTGCCTTGAAAGGCTATAATCCTAATAAGGAAGGAATTGTTATTTTGAGATTTGAAAGAAATGCAAATAGTTATCTAGTAGTAAACTCTGCCTTTCTAGATTCTAATGGTTTTGATTTGAGATTATACCTAAATTAGGTAAAAATTACCTAAGTAATTACCTAAAATTACCTAAAAGTCACCTAGGTAATAATTTACTATCTTAAACAATCAAGGACAATGTCTGCCTTTTCTTGTCTATTCTGAACAGGTCTTTCTGGTGCTGGAAAGACAACAGTAAGTTTTGCTCTGGAAGAATACCTGGTCTCCCATGCCATCCCTTGCTACTCCCTTGATGGGGACAATGTCCGTCATGGCCTTAACAAGAACCTTGGATTCTCTCCTGGTGACAGAGAAGAAAATATCCGCCGGATTGCAGAAGTGGCCAAGCTGTTTGCTGACGCGGGTCTGGTCTGCATCACCAGCTTCATTTCTCCTTTCTCGAAGGTAAAATCATCTGACATTGCACGATTCCTACACACAGGATCTGTCTTCAAATTGCCAGGAGGAGTCAGGCAGAGGGAGACCCAAAGGAATTTTACACTTTCAGTTTCCCCAACATTTCTTCCTTCCCTCACTTGATCCCTCGTTTTCTCTACTTAATATTGGTTTTATAAAGAATGTTGGGGGTAAGGAGGGGGGCCTCCCTGTTGGCCAGAGGGATTAAGTCTCAGCACTATCAAGCTATGTGCAGCCACTGCAGCAGGAATTCACTCCCCTGCCAGGGAGCTAACCCACATGGTGCAGCAGACCTCTCCTGTCTCTCCGGTTGCTCCCCTCAGCAGTGTACTTCAGTAGATCTGCCTGTTCTGCTCCCCACTCTGTCTCTGGTGAATCCTCTCAACCCCCACCCCCATACCTCTGACCTACACCCCAGCTCTTGTATGCATAAATAAATAAATCTTAAAAAAGAAAGAAAGAAAAGAATGTTCCAGTGGCCAGGACACCAGTTAGCATAAACCCTCACAGTTCCCAGTTGTAAGTTACACTTGGCCAGAGCTGAAAGGAGTTAAAAAAGAAAAAATCCAAAGTTCTGTAATTTCTTCTCTTTTTTTTAAAATTTTTTTTTATTTTTATGCATACAAACTGGGGTGCAAGCCAGAGGTGTGGGGGTGAGAAGATTCACCAGAGACAGTGGGGAGAAGAACTGGCAGATACACTGAAATACACTGCTGAGGGGAGCAGCGGGCGAGGCAGGAGAGGTCTGCGGCGCCATGTGGGAATCTCCCCAGTTGGGTGTCCAACTCACGTGTGCGTCGCCGCTGCACTGCTCCACAGCGCAGCACTTTAACCAGCTGCACCACCGGGGAGGCCCCATTTCTTCTCTTTAAAGTTAGGACACTTGGCTTGGAAAAAAAAAAAGGCAATCCATTGCTACATCAGGTTATGTGTATTTAATGTTGAAATCACCAAGGTGGAGTGTCACTCTTCTTGTTTTTAAAACAGGAAATTTCTCTGCACTACAAATAAGATACTATGTATTTTGAACATATTCTTTGAATGAGGTGCTCCCCTGTTGCCAGCCCTGTCCTTTAGTAGAGATTCTTTTTTAAAACAATATTTATTTATTTATGCATGCAAGCTGGGGTTTGGGGGATGGCCAGAGGTGTGGGGGGTGGGGGAGTGAGAGGATTCACCAGAGGAGACAGAGTGGGGAGCAGAACAGGCAGATCTACTGAAATACACTGCTGAGGGGAGCAGTGGGCGAGATAGGAGAGGTCTGCTGTGCCATGTGGGAAGCTCCCTGGCCAGGTATCGAACTTGTGCTACAGTGGCTGCGGATAGCTTCATAGTGCTGCGACTTAACCTGTTGCACCACCAGGGAGGCCCCTGTAGAGATTCTTTACTGTAGTTTTCTCTGAAAGTCCTCAAGAGAGCTGTTTACTAGAATGAAATTTTCTGGACTTGCTCTAAAGAACTAGTTTCTTGCAACCTCTGCAGAGCACAAACCCCAGTGTTAAAACAAGGCTGTTGAATACCAGAAATTCTGGATAGTGTCACTAATATGTGGAATATAAAGTAACTAAATTAGTAGTCAGATAAAGAGGAGCTGAAAAACTAATGTTTGACAGCTGACTAGAAAACTGAGACACCAAAGGGGAAGGGAAAAAAAGAGAGATGAAGGCGTAATAGTCTGTGGTGGTAGAGTAGGGGTGACTTAGTGGTGGGTGCACTGTGGTGGTAATACTTGATGGGGATGCCCCAATGTGAACTCAGTTAAAAATAAATAAGTTAATTAATTTTTTAAAAAGAAAAAAAAAAGAATTGCATTGTGAAACCTCTTCTTACTTTCTTAACACAATTTTTTTTCCAGGATCGAGAGAATGCCCGCAAAATCCATGAATCGGCTGGACTGCCATTCTTTGAAATATTTGTAGATGCGCCTCTAAACATTTGTGAAAGCAGAGATGTAAAAGGCCTCTACAAAAAGGCCCGAGCTGGGGAGATCAAAGGTAGGAGAACATGCTCGGTGGAACCTTTGCCAATCATTTTTGCTGTTTATCTTTTAGTCTGTCACCAAATATCTTTCTGAAATTTCCAATCTGTTTTCCAAAATTGCGTAAGTGTACACACCTTTTTAATGAATCATAATATAATCAATATGCCCATGGTTTATTAAAATATGAGCCTGTATTTGCCAAGAGCTATTACTTTAGCCATAAGCAATAAAGTTTGCAGAACTAAAATGGTTAAAGTGCAGGGCCTCCCTGGTGGTGCAATGGGTTAAATCTCAGCCAGTGAAGCTATCTGCAGCCACTGCAGCACGAGTTCCATCCCCGGCCAGAGAGCTGACCCACATGGCACAGCAGACCTCGCCTGTCTCGCCCACTGCTCCCCTCAGCAGTGTACTTCAGTAGAGCTACCTTTTCTGCTCCCCACTCTGTCTCTGGTGAACCCTCTCACCACCCCACACCTCTGGCCTACACCCCAGGTCTTGTAAGCATAAATAAATAAATCTTTAAAAAATGGGTAAAGTGCATGTGTATGTGCAGGGGGAATATTTCAGAATTTTTCCTTCCTCCTATCTTCCTTTTTGAGTCAAAACAGCTGCAGAGAACTTGATCTTAGCTTGCCAGACTTTGTTGACAATTTGGGGCTTTTGATATTGAAAATTCAGCTTTACATCTTCTTATGTATGATCTTCTTCTTAGGTATAACTTTTCTGTTATTGATATAATCCAAATCTTCAGTTTAACACATTATTCTGAATTTATTCCATGCGTTATGCAAATTGATGAAAAAATTGTTCTGTCAGTGGCAGTTGTGATTTTCATCCCTCTGCTTTGCAGGATTTACTGGTATTGATTCTGATTATGAGAAACCTGAAACTCCAGAGCTTGTGCTTAAAACCAATATGTCCTCAGTGAGTGACTGTGTCCAGCAGGTAGTGGAACTTTTACAAGAACAGGTGGGTGGACCATTTGTCTTTTTATTTTAAAACAGTTATGTAAAATCATCTGTTTACTAAAGCATTATTTTTTAGAATTTTCACTTGAAATTATTACCCATTCTGTTTCATTTCAGAACATTGTTCCCCACACTATAATCAAGGGCATCCACGAACTCTTTGTGCCAGAAAACAAACTCAGTCAAGTTCGAGCTGAGGCTGAAACTCTCCCTACATTAGCAATTACTCAGGTAAGAGGGTGTAGACTGACCCAGGGAGAATTAGGCTCAATATCAATCATTATCATCCACTGACCGTTGGCCTTAATAATAAGAAAGGGGTGGGTAAGAGAGATGCAATATCCATACTTCATTTTTGCCAATCTTTTTAATCCTCTTCTCCAAGCAAATCTATCACCAAGAGCCCAACGCCATTAAAAAGGCAGATCAGGAAGGTAATTTGCATAGGACCATTTTACATAGTTGTCATATCTTCAGTTATGCCAGAGAACAGGCATCAGGCAGGAATTACTTATTGTCAGTTGTTGAGAACACAGTTTGTGTTCAGAATGTGAGTGTTTCTTGGGAAATCGGAAAGAATTTGAAAGCAACCCTGATCTAAAGTGATATGAATGCCTCAATCTTTTTCTACTCTGAAAATCCCACTCTTCCCAGAGGCCAGTCTGAGGAGAGAGGGAAAAACATCTTTGTTTGCATTAATTTGACTCCCTTGGAGACGTAAAGCTCAACCCCAGTAACTGCCCTGCACATGCTTTTGCCTTTTTATGGGTCAGTATTCGTTGATCTAATATATGGATTGTGTCCTCATTGGTAGCTGTTTTGTCTTCCATTAAAGTCTTGGGCATTTTTGGATCAAGAATATGTGGTATATATACACAATGAAACACTCCTCAGTGATCAGGAAAGATAATCTCATGCCATTTATGACAGCATGGATGGAGCTGGCAGGGATTATGCTAAGCGGAAATAAGTCAGAAGGAAAAAGATAAATATGGTTTCACTTACATGTGGAATATAGAGACCAAAGCAAAGAGTCAAGGATAAGACAAAACTTGCAACTATTTTGCAAGGGTGGGTGGGGAAGGAAGAACCAAAACAGGGGAGGAAAGATCGCAAGGGACTATGTAATGGATCATGGGTGCTGTGTTGGTGGAAGAACTACAGGAAGAAATCAAATACTGTGCAAAAATGAGCAACAATGCAATAAAATAAATAAATTTAATAAAATTTTGGACATTTTTTATAAGAGGCAGAGTAAATGGCAACCTGCTTCAGCTTATGAAGACGCTAGACTTTAATACATAATGACATTTATAAATGGAATTCCATGTCTACAAAATAAATTCTGAATCTGCCAATGCTCTAGGCAGATGAGAAAAGCTTAGTTATAATTACAGTGCAGAATGCTCGTGCTAATAATAAAATGGTCTTAAGGTACAAAAGAACTTCAAAGAATGTAGTGATTAGTTCTTTTGGTCCTAGAGATGGCAAGAAAGCTTTCAGAGCAGTGGTTCATGAGGTGGATTTTAAAGGATGAATAGAGTTTTCAGGTGCAGAGGAGGATAAGTCTGAAAACACATGCATGTTTAGGTTGCATACTATCTGGCCTTGTTCTCAAGTAGCCTACAAATGGTGAATAGGCAGAGATACAAGTCTCTACTTGAACCACAGGGACCAGAATTTGAAGGGCTTTCAATATCAGGCTAAGAATTTTGGACTTTTTAGCTTAGAGTCAATGATTTTGTCTAGTTCAGTCAAATAACTAGTGCATTTAGTGAAAACAGAAAAAATGAACAATGAATTTTCAACCCAGGATAGATCACACACAACAATAGTACATCACAAGGACAGATAAAGTCTGTAACATTCAAATAAATCATCTCAATTTGAAAATTTTTCACCATCTCCTATAGGAAAGTTCTAGACTCAAACTTTCCTATGGAAAAGTTTGTGTCCTTAAATCATAGGACAGTGTGAGAGATGGGAACTCTTAAAACATAAATGGTTCTACCTTCTTTCTCCTGTCAACTGAATAAGAACAGCCTGCCCCAGGGTCAGTTGACTGCAATCAGAGCTCATGGAAATGTTCAACTGCTTTTTGTGTTTTGCAGCTGGATCTTCAGTGGGTCCAAGTTTTGAGTGAAGGCTGGGCCACTCCACTCAAAGGTTTTATGCGGGAGAAGGAGTACCTGCAGGTTATACACTTTGACACCCTGCTAGATGGTATGGTAGTTTTTGGTTTCTTCCTCTTTGCTATTAAAGAAAAGAATATTTCCCAGAAATTATCACAGGAACAAGAAATGTTACTTCTGGGTTGGTAGATCTTGTGAAAATATTTAGATTTTTTATGGGGTCTCCAATTTTATTTCATATTGGCTTTCACTTTTAGGATTTTTTTTTTTTTTTTTTTTTTTTGCCTATCCTCAAAGGGTTATGGATTACTTAAAACCGAGGAATTAGAAAATTAAGGTCTTACTTGTACAAGCCAAGAGAAGGCCAAGTCTGTTTCACCTCCACCTGCCCTTCACTGGCCCTGATTCAGAAGCAGCAGATGGTCAGAAGCACCACTGTAGCTGCTAGACTCAGGATGTGGCAGCTGAGACCACCTGTTGCTGACCTGCAGGATCCCGCCTACCCTCTAGGGTCGCTGTGTCAAACATCGTTTCACAGCTGCTGTCCTTGGTGGATGAGCCAGAGTCTTTAGGCCCGCCTGTACATGAAATATATTCAGAGGTTCCATCTACTAAACTAACAGGGTAGTATTAAGGCAGTTTTCTGGACTGAATGGCTTTTAGAGAACTGATCTGGTCAAGGATGAAAGCATATGTTTTCAGAAAACTTTCAGGCTCTTCTATGATCATTCCCTTCTTTGAGCTGTCTGAATTTAGCAAATGAAATTCATCTATTTTAAGACCTGGGGGAAAGTTCAGTGAGAAAGGTAGGTGATACCGTCACACTGAATTTATAATACTGAACAGGGCTCCAAACCTTTTAAGAAGAAAATAAAGTCAGGTGATCTTCCTTGGGAAAGATGTTCATGTTCAAAACGTGTTCTCTGCAAAGTTCTTGTGAGAATTTTTAAGAGGTGTGTTTCCTATATTCCCCAGTAAGGCCCATGGTCACACACACTTGCCATGTCAATCTCTGTGACTCTTTGCATCCACAGAGGTGCAGATCCTGTCCATTTACTCCAGCCACTAAAGTTACTCCAGCCACCTTTAGATCTATCGTAATTCACACACTCTTTCTTAAGAGAGAATGAGAATGTTTCCTGCCCCTCAACTAACCATAGTCAAGGACTCTCTAGCAGGTTCCATGAGTCCTACATTCTTAGAAGATTGAGTGGAATAACTCCTGTAATTTCCATGAACACTCTTTCATTCTCCTGTAGTCTCCAGTGGAGCTACTCAGAGGTGGGGGAATTTGATGTCATGCTACTTTCCCTAGCCCTACAACCCGCAAAGTCTGTTCTTTGGAATTTGCATGACTCCTCTAGGGATTCTCTGCTGGTCCTACCACTTAAACCCTGTAACCAGAGTCCCCTAGATATGCCTGTACAACCCCAGTTGTAGTTAAGGCTAAAAGCTCTGAACACCCTCTAGAAACTCCTATGTAAATCAGTCAATCAAACAGGTATCAGGGATTTATATGTTGCCCACCTCTAGGTTTAACCAGGAAGAGGCAGAATATCAGCGTGAATAGAATATGAATTGTAGAGTCAAACTGTCTGGGTTTATATGCCAGTGATGAGCTATGAACTTGGGGCAAATTACTTAAATTCTTTCTTCAGCTCCCTCATCTGTGAAATGGGGGTGTTAATAACTGTACCTACCTTGTTGGGATGTTGAAAATTTGAAAGAAGCCTGGGTCCAGGGGTAAATTTTCCATAGATGAACAAGCCCCCATTACGTATCATTAAAAGAACCTGAAATATTTAGAAATTCTGTTTGATTTAGTTATAATTGATACATAACATAATATTAGTTTCAGATATATCACATAGTAAAGTGGTATTTGTATATATTGTGAAATGATCATAATAAGTCCAGTTAATATCCATAGCCACACACAGTTACAGTTCTTTTCCATGTGATGAAAACATTAAAGATTTACTCTCCTAGCAACTTTCTATTATATAATACAATATTGTTGACTCTAAGTCCCATGCCGTATGTTACATCCCCATGACTTACTAATTTTATAATACTTGGGAGTTTGTACTTTCTAACCCTCTTCACCCATTTCATCATCCCCTGCCCTCCTGTCTCTGCTAACTACCAAGGACTTGACGTCTTGAAGAGACCAATTTATGTGACCATGGTCACATCAGTTTGGAAGAAACACAGAGAAGATGTTCATCAGCCAGCCAACAAATATTTATTGAGTACCCCATGTGCCAGGCTTCATTATAACTGCTGAGACAGAGGGAACGAAGACAGATCTCAGCTCCCTGGAACAGGCAATACAGGTCCTCGTCCAGGCCCCTAGTCCAGTGGGTTCTTCTTACTTTGTTTTTTAAGTCAGAAGACGCTATTTCAGTGAAATCTGCAGTAATATATACACAATAGATGAAATAGGAACTGCTCCTGTGGAAGAGACTGGGCTCTGCCTCTCTCTGGAGTGGACAGCAGCTCTGAAGAATGTAGAAGTCTCTAGAAGACTAAGAGGCTAAGAATCCCTCTGCCCTCTATAAACCCTGGCAGGCTTACGGCAGAGCTTAGCCTGATGACTTGTGGCTTAAGTAAGCAGAGTAAAATCCAAAAAAATGATTTGTTTATATATCAGAAAGTTGGACAACATATCATCCATATACATATATTGAAAGAATTTGTTAAAGTTTGAGTCACACCATTGAAAACTTGAAGTAATTTCTGTAGCCATAAACATGTGGCCACTTTCATGTACTACCAAACAATTGCACATTGTTTGATCACCTACAATCTGTAGGCAGTATTTTTTTTTAATTCCAACAATGTCCTCTCAAAATATTTTATTGCTTTTAATTTTCTTAAATGTTTACATTTCCCCCCAAATTAAAAAAAAAAATAACTCAGTCTATTCCATCCAAAATAACTTTCTAGAGTTGGAGGAGTTATTGAATTGTAACTATTTTAAATCAGATAATCAAATGAATAAATGCTTTTGGACAATATTCAATTACATTGAAAATAGTCAATAAAAATTTTGGTTTTACCAACTTTTTGCTGTCATATATAGTCTCTATTTTAAAGAAAAAATACCAGTAGCTAAGAGTTTAGTATATTTATATGTTATGTGTTTGTGTTGCTTTAAAATTATTATTTTGTTGGAGAGCTGAAAATATGTTTCTTAATTGTGTTTGTATTTCTCTAGGCATGGCCCTTCCTGGTATGTACTCTAACTTTCCAAGTAGTTTTGTTAAAAACTTAACCCAAAAAATCCAAATGAACTAGCTGATACTGCTATCAGTTCATGATCCAACCAGTAATAACACAATAATACAGTAGTCCCCCCACCCTTCCAGTGGGGATCCATTTTAAGTGGATGACTGAAATCGTAGAGAGTACTAAAACCCAGATATACTGTGTTTTGTCTTATAAATATACACTTACGATAAATTTAAAGTTAAGAACTAGCCAAAGTAAGACTAACAATAATACCTAATAAGAAGAACAATTATAACAATATGCTGTAATAAAAGTTATGTGAATATGGTCTCTTTCTCAAAATATCTTATAGCACATAATATTTTTGGAAAGCAGTTACCTGTGGGCAACTGGAAGAAGTGTGTGTGGGGGGAGTCTACTGTATTTCTGTTAATTGGAGTCCAAATAATAGGAAATTTCTCAGTCAAATGAAGCTGTTGTTTATATTGTTGTATTTGGTTAACAAAAGTTTGGTTAAACTTGTCTCTAAATTGTCATTGCACAATTTGTTCCTGATATTAAAAAAAAATGTGACCCTTTCTGCTAATTATTTCTACTGAGCATTAGCCCTCATTTATTTTCACAAACCTAGAAATCTTTATTGCATTTATGCAACATTTTTAATTGCTGAAGGATAAGCAATTTTAGATGCAGTTTAAAGTGGATGCATCTGGTTGGATTGTGGATGATTGTACTTTGTTTGAGATGTGTGATTATGCATGAATTTAATTTCCAGCTATGATGATTGATAGTTGTAAAACTAGCAATAAACACATACTTGCTGTGTCTATAAACTTCTGCATCATACCAGAATGAAAAGGTAAAATTCTGAAAATACATTGTTTTGGTATTGTTTTCATTGTTGTTTTCCTTAAAAAAAAAAAAAAAGCCTAGTTAAGCAATAAAAAGTAATTTAGATTTTATGAAGAAACAGTCCAGGCAATTGACAGGAAGATGTATAAGGTTAAATAGAGCAAGAGTCTGGAAAATTATTCAAAGCAAAAACAGTTATGCAATCTAACGTGGAGTTATGTGTCAAACTAGCCATGGCTAAAAACCACAATCCTCTTTTCCAAAGTGAAATGTACTGCAGTAGAATAATCGAGATGATTCCCCCAGGAGCTGAAGCCCTTCCTGGGAAAAGACTGAAAGCCCAAGTCCATGCTTAAAGCCTTGGAGGACGTGTCAACACAGAGTTAATTTGTTGTATAAAGTTAGCTATTAGAAAAGTTGCTAGAAATTATAGGGAAATCACCTTAAGTCTGCTGTACCACATGGCATTGTAGCTACAGGAGATCAGTGGGCATCATTAGCTGACAGGAGCTCTTTTATCTCCTACCTGCCTGTGAGGGCTGTTTCCACAGTTCAGATTTTCACTGTAGACCAAGACGAAGGTGGAGCAGAGGCTACATTGGCCAGCAGAGGTTCCTGGCTCCAAGGAGGTGATTGCAACAGGAAAGTGAAGTATTCCTGGGATTCAACCCAGAAAATCAATGGAAGACCAGACCACAAGCCTCGTGCAGACAGAACTAGACTTCCTCCAGCATCCTATCCAACCTGTGCTTCACATTTTGTTCCTTTATTTTGGTCAAGTTCCTCTTTATAAGCAGAGTCAAATACTATGGTCTTTCAGCTGTGTGGTCAGTAATCCAAATTCCCAGAAAACATGATTTCTAATTAAATCAGCCAGCATGCTGGAAGGTGTTCACTTTTGTTAGTCTCGCTCCCTTTTTCTCAACTAGACTATGTGGTGGGTTATCTTTCATCATAAATCTCTGTTGACAGAGTGCTTGACGGTCTGCTCCCACCCATCACCCCAGGGGTATATATGTTATGTATTTTATTATCCCATTTTTCAAGTGGGGAAGCTGAACGCAGGAGAATACCAGACTTTGAGTTCAGAATTCTCTGCCCAGGGCTTCGGCTGCTCTTACTAACCCATGAACTTTGCAACAAAGGAGTTATTTGAATGACAAAATCCATACTTAATGTGCTCAGTGTCCCATGTCAGGTTTATAAAGGGTCCCAGAACAGGTTGTAGGATTTTATGATGAACAGGATTTCTTTATTGCCAACAGTTGCTGTCTATATCCTGTGACATTATTTGGGTCCTATTAACTTTTAGAGAGTACTTGAAAGGGGCACAGCAGTAGGCTGGAGACTCTGGTTTCATAGCTACTCAGGGAATTTTTATGCTCCAAAGGAACCAAATTCAGATCTTAAATATTTAACTACTGGAGGCATTCTAATGCTGGTATTGGAAAGTTAGGCTTAAAAAAATCCTAATCTGTGGTATATTTCCTCAAATCCATAAATAACTATATTTGTTTCCTCTGGAGTCAAATGTTTTCTTTATTCACTTTCTTTCATACCCTTCTGAGTCTTGAACTTGATCTTTCCTGCCAAATCGCCCAATATTCTTTACACACTTAACCATGGGACCCCATTTTCTCACCTGTAAGTACAATTGACTTATTTGTTAGCATGTCAGGGTACTATTGCACAAGGGGGCACAAAGTTATGTAATTTAAAAAAATATATATCTCCCTTTATTAAAAAATTAGATGTTGGGCCTCCCTGGTTGTGCAAGTCTCAGTACTATGTCTCAGTACTATGAAGCTGTCTGCAGCCACAGCAGCACAAGTTCGATCCCCAGCCAGGGAGCTTCCCACATGGCACAGCAGACCTCTCCTGACTTGCCTGCTGCCCCCCTCAGCAGTGTGTTTCAGTGAATCTACGTGTTCTGCTCCCCACTCTGTCTCTGGTGAATCCTCTCACCACCCCACACCTCTGGTTCTTGTATGCATAAATACATAAATCTTAAAAAAAACCAAATTACACATTTATTTTTTTTAAAGATTTATTTATGCATCCAAAAACTGGAGTCTAAGCCAGAGGTGTGGGGGGTGAGCGGATTCACCAGAGACAGAGTGGGGAGCAGAACAGGCAGATCTACTGAAATACACTGCTGAGGGGAGTAGTGGGCAAGACAGGAGAGGTCTGCTGCGCCATGTGGGAAGCTCCCTGGCTGGGGATCGAATTTGTGCTGCAGTTGCTGCAGATAGCTTCATAGTGCTGAGACGTAACTTGTTGTGCCACCAGGGAGGCTCCCAAATTACACATTTAAAAAAAAATTAGATGTTTCCAGGGAGCTCCATTTTATCCTTTTAAGCCTCAGATAAATGACTACAGATTTTAACCATTTTGATTAGGAACAAATTTTAAATGTCCTTACTTCCAAATAAAACAAAACAACTTCTTATTCAAGTAAGAAAAAAAAGAATATGTTAAGCATAAAGAAACTTTAAGAAATGACTCCGTCATCGTTAGTTATGAGAGTTATTAAAGTGAGCGCCAATGTGATGCTGCCCTAAGAACTGGGAGACTTAAGGGATTGTTGGCCCTCACACTAAAGGACCTCATGGTTCAATGCTGGTTTCTTTATTAGCTGTACTAGTCAGGGCTGTCCGGAGAAACAAAACTGAGAGGTTGGGAGACAAGGGGAGCAAGGTATAGGGAACTGAGAGAGAGAGACTGCTGATTTTAAGGAGTTGACGCATGCAATTGTAGATGCTTGGCAAGTCCAAAATCTGCAGAGTAGGCTGGCAAGCTGGACACCCAGCGAAAAGTTAGAGTTCAAAGTCTGCTTGCAGAATTCCCTCTTAATGCTGGGAGATCAGACTTTTTCCATTAAAGCCTTTAACTGATTGAGTGAGGCCCACCACACTATAGAGCCCACTAATTTGAATGTTTGTCTCAGCTAAAATATTTCTTCAGAGAAACATCTCAAGTGATGTTTGACCAAATATCTGGGTACTGCAGCCTAGCCAAGTTGACACATAAAATTAACCATGGAAGTTTCTGTGTCAGTTTTTAAGTAGCTTTCCTACTTCCTTTGTAGTCAAGCTGTCATTTCACATTTCTTGCAGCTGAAGATGGAAATTCTCTGAATACCACATCCCATACCTTCCAATATTTTGTGCTGTGTACTGAGAAACCAGAACAGTATATTTTCATTTCTTGTAAAGTAAGAGACTCAGTACAAAGGTGAGAGGTGCTTACTCTCCAAAGAAAGTACATGAGCTTTGTAAATAAACTTCATGTTTTTTTCACTCTTCTGTGGTTTTTGACTGATAGTTTACAATGCTAGTTGGGCTGGTAAGAACTGTTACTCTCATAAATCTTTTCAAAATATTTAAAGGTGATACTGTCCTTAGACCACAGGAAACAATGTCAAAAAAAAGGCTTTTTTTTTAAGTCTTTTTCCATTCAGTGTGTTGGTAGTAACAGTTAGGGCCTGAACAGATCTTAAGAGATTTGCCAACATTGTTCCAAGTTTCATTTCCAAGAAAGGTTTTTGTTTTTGTGGGTTTTGCCAACCTTTATTTTGTTTAATTCAGTTTTTAGGACCTTCGGCTTTTTGGTGCATTGAGGCCAAGACCAAACTTCAAAAAGGGAACACAAAAGGGAGAGTCTCCTGGTCCCCCACATCAGATCAATAATTGAAGCCACTTCCTCAATTTGAAACTCGGCCACCGTTTCACAAATGCCCCCCTCTTGTTTTGAGAGGCTTTTCCGGGAATTCTCACTATAGATTCTAAAGAAATTGTGCAGCCCACACAACTGAATTTAGGTCTTAATGTCTTTTGCAGGAAATGTGTGGGAGGGACAGTGTGTTTATCGAGGCATCCTTACAGGGCAACACGCCTTGTGTCCACATTCACGCATCTCCTGGCTCTCTCTACAGATGGAGTGATCAATTTGAGCATTCCCATCGCCCTGCCTGTCTCGGCGGACGACAAGACGCGGCTGGAAGGGTGCAGCCAGTTTGTCCTGACGCACGGCGCCCGGAAGGTGGCTATTTTACGAGAGCCGGAATTCTATGAACATAGAAAAGAAGAACGTTGCTCTCGTGTATGGGGGACAATATGTGCAAAACACCCCCATATCAAAGTAAGTTGCAAACTCTTTGGAAGGACTTTCTTGATTCATTCCAACTTAGGACAAACATAATTCCTTTAAAGTCCTTCCTGAAGGACAGGAAAACCAGAGTTACAAGAATACATTTCTAAGAGTGGTTTTACATGTTTGGTCTTGGGAAATCTTTTTAGAAAATGGCAAAGAAATGTCTTTCTGTTTGCGGGCCGGTCTAAATGAGCTCCTTGGTCCTGGGATCTTGTGAAAGCTGGCTCCCTCAGCTAATGGGAAACCCGACGAGTTAGAAAGCTCAGTCTAGCATCACAAATAGATAACCAAAATCATAGCTGTGTCTGTGCCTAAAACCACAGCTAAAGCTCACAGTCTTGTTCATCTTGAAAATTCACAAGGGAAATAAATTTCTTCATGCAGATGGGCTTCAGCAAACCGCTGGAACGAGTCTCAGAGTTCATGTTCTTGGCCCGGGAAAGAGGTTAATGACATCCTTTTGGTAAATAAAAATCAGCACTGATAGTGCAAGATTTTCCAGAGGAAGATAACACATTTCATCAGTGCATGTTCTTAAGTTTGAAAAATATGTTTATCACCCATTTTAAAAAGGGGAAAATGTGTTCATCTGATTAGGGTAAATTTGAGTTTCTCCTGGCTGAAGACTAAAACTCCTCCCATTCTATACAAGATCCAGTTGTTGTGGGTGATGAGTAGAGAGGGAGCAAAGAGTACTATGGAATTTCTCAGTGTCATTTAGTTCCCATAAAGAAAAATACATAAAAATTAATACAAAACTCATTCAAAATTAGAGCATAAGGATTGAAATTAAAAAATTGTCTACTTATTCATTTAACTTGTCAAATTCTCTACCTGGAGAAACTAACTTCTCGAAATTTCTAAGGAATAGAGAACAATTTGAGGTCCAGGAGACACTGAAAAGCCTTGTGCTCAGACCAGGCATGGCTTTCTCTGGGCCTCAGTTTCTTCATTTATAAAAGGAGGATGCCAGACTCAAAATAACTTAGAGGTCTCTTCAAGCCCCACAACTCTGCAAAATGAATGTTTGGACAAACTTCTGCTTTGTTTATTTTGTTCTGTTTCACTTATTGCAAGGTGGGAAATGTCTTTTCAAGGCCCCTGCAAGACGTCTAATATAAAAAGTTGCTTTGTTTTCCCATAGACCTCTTGCAGGAGCCTTGAAAAGTTGCAGATAGATATTTTTAATTTCAACACACATTCAGTTTAAAAGCCAGGTGGACCACTTATCTCCAAGTTGCTGGCAGACAGTCCTTGATTTGCTAAGCACTGACTGGTAGCTATTTGAGGAATTGTGTTTGGGGCCCTGCTGATGCTTCTGTTTTCATTCTCCTCCTGGTCATGATCAGATAGACTTGGGAATCTTCACTCTGAGACCTAAAGAATAGTGGTCTTTCATAATGCCAACCCAACTGCTTCCACTCTTTTTTTTTTTTTTTTTGGTTCAACCATGCTGAAACCTTTATTTAAGCCTGTCTTTGCACACAAATCACAGAGAACCTGTTCACCCTTAAGACTCAATCCTCACAGTTTCTTAATACATCCCATTTCCTTCATCCCTGCCTTCAATCTTTCTTTTCTTGCCTTTTAAATATCTTTTTTTTTCAAATTAGTGACATTAATTTAATGCGATGCATGATGCTGTTGTGCTGAAGCTAAATTACTGATCACAAAGTGGTGATTATGTCCCGCTACTGCAGAGCATGACCACCATGTTCACTTGGAACTGGGATTTCTTTTTTTTTTAATTTATTTTTTAATAATTTATTTTTATTATTCATATCTTTTACATTATAGTGTGGTCTCCAGGAGTTACCCATCACCTGTTCACCCGTGGAACCATCACCATAGTCCCGCGTGCTCCCTTCTTCCCTCCTCTTGAGCCCTTCCCCTCCTCTCCTTCCCTGCTGAATGTCTCTTTTTATTTGGCTCCCCTATATTCCTGTTATAAGTGAAACCATTCGATAATTTTCTCTTTCTTTCTGGCTTATTTCACTGATTATCCCTTCTAGATCCATCCATGTTGCTGCAAATTGCATGTGTTTGTCTTTTTTGAATGCTGAATAGTATTCCATTGTGTATATGTACCACATCTTTTTGATCCAGTCATCTATTTTTGGGCATCTGGGTTGTTTCCATATCTTAGCTATTGTGAACAGTGCTGCAATAAACATGCGGGTGCATGTATCTTTTCTGATTAGTGTTTTTGTGTCCTTTGGGTAGATTCCCAGTAGTGGTATTGCCGGGTCATATGGGAGTTCCATTTCTAGCAGTTTGAGGAAACGCCATACAGCTTTCCATAGTGTTTGGATCAATTTGTATTCCCACCAGCAGTGTAGGAGAGTTCCTTTTTCTCCACATCCTCGCCAACATTTGTTACCTGTTTTTTTAATGTGCGCCATTCTTACTGGCGTGAGGTGGTATCTCATTGTGGTTTTCATTTGCATTTCCCTGATTATAAGTGATGTTGAACATTTTTTCATATACCTGTTGGCCATTTTCTTTTCTTCTTTGGAGAAGTGCCTTTTGAGCTCTTCTGCCCATTTTTTGACTGGGTTGTTGACTTTGTTTTTGTTGAGTTGTGTGAGCTCTTTGTAGATTTTTGTTATTAGTCCTTTATCAGTTGTATTGTGTGCAAAGATATTCTCCCAATTAGTAGGGTGTCTGTTTTGATTATTTTCTCTTGCTGTACAGTAGCTTTTTAGTTTGATGTAGTCCCAGCTGTTTATCTTTTCTTTCACTTCCTTCCCTATGGAGGAAGTGGTTTTAAAGATTTTGCTGAGATGTATGTCATGTACAGTTTTGCCTATATTTTCTTCTATAACCTTTATGGTTTGAGGTCTTATATTCAGGTCTTTTATCCATTTTGAGTTGGTTTTTGTGCATGGTGAGAGGTAGTGGTCTAGCTTCATTTTTTTGCATTATCAGACCAGTTCTCCCAAAACCAATTATTGAACAAACTAGTCTTGTTCCATTGTATATTCTTTGCTCCTTTGTCGAAGATTAGTTGTCCATATGTATGTGGATTTATTTCTGGGTTTTCTATTCGATTCCATTGGTCTGTGTGTCTGTTTTTGTTCCAGTACCGTGCTGTTTTAGTTATTATGGCTTTGTAGTATAGTTTGAAATCAGGGCGTGTAATCCCTCCATTCATATTCTTTTTAGTCAGGAGAGCTTTAGCTATTCGAGGTTTTTTGTGGTTCCATATGAATTTCATCAATATCCGTTCTATTTCTTTGAAGAATGTCATTGAGATTTTTATCGGGATCACGTTGAATCTGTAGATTGCTTTTGGTAGGATGGCCATTTTGATGATGTTGATTCTTCCAATCCATGAGCAGGGGATGTCTTTCCATCTTTTTGTGTCTTCCTCTATTTCTTTTAACAGCGTTTTGTAGTTTTCTTTGTATAAGTCCTTTACCTCTTTTGTTAGGTTTATTCCCAGGTACTTGATTTTTTTTGTTTCGATATTGAAGGGGATACTTCTTTTAATTTCTTCTTCTTCAGACTGAGTGTTTGTGTATAGAAAGGCTACTGATTTTTGTGCATTGATTTTGTATCCTGCTATGTTACTGAATTGGTCTATAGTTTTGAGTAGTTTTTCTATGGAGTTTTTAGGGTTCTCTATGTATATAATCATATCATTTGCAAATAGTGACAGTTTAATTTCTTCCTTCCCTATTTGGATTCCTTGTATGTCTTTCTCTTGTCTTATTGCTCTCGCTAGGACTTCAAGTGTTATGTTGAAAAGCAATGGTGAGAGTGGGCATCCTTGTCTTGTTCCTGATTTCAGGGGAAAGGCTTTCAGCTTCTCACCATTGAGTATAATATTGGCTGTGGGTTTGTCATATATGGCATATTATGTTAAGGAATGTTCCTTCTATTCCAAGTATTTCAAGGGCCTTTATCATAAATGGATGTTGCACTTTGTCGAATGCTTTCTCAGCATCTATTGATATGATCATATGGTTTTTATTTTTCTCTTTGTTGGTGTGTTGGATTACATTGATTGATTTTCGGATGTTGAACCATCCTTGTGTCCTTGGAATAAATCCCACTTGGTTGTGGTGTATTATCTTTTGGATGCATTGTTGGATCCTGTTGGCCAAGATTTTGTTAAATATTTTTGCATCAGTATTCATTAGGGAGATTGGTCTGTAGTTTTCTTTTTTTGTATTGTCTTTGTCTGGTTTTGGTATTAGAATAATATTTGCTTCATAGAATGTATTTGGTAGTACTCCTTCTTTCTCAATTTTTTGAAAGAGTTTGTGTAATATAGGGATTAGTTCATTTTTGAACGTTTGGTAGAATTTGTTTATGAAACCATCTGGTCCTGGGCTTTTGTTTTGGGGAAGGGTTTTGATTACTGCTTCAATTTCATTGCTTGAGATTGGCCTGTTTAGGTGTTCTGTATCTTCTTTACCTATTTTTGGGTGGCTGTGTAATTTCAGGAATTTGTTTATTTCTTCTAGATTGTTGAACTTGTTTCCATATAGCTGTTTACCATATAGCTGTTTATAATAATCTCTGATTATTCTTTTGATTTCTGCTGTGTTCTTTGTAATTTCTCCTCTTTCATTTCTTATCCTGTTTATTTGTGTGTTCTCCCGTTTTTTCTTTGTGAGCATTGCTAGAGGTTTGTCTATTTTGTTTATTTTTTCGAAGAACCAGCTTTTGGTTTCGTTGATCTTCTGTATTGTTTTTTTTTTTTATTTCCATTTCATTTATTTCTTCTTTGATTTTTATTACTTCCTTTCTTGTACTGGCCTTTGGATTTTTCTGTTGTTCCTTTTCTAGTTCTTTGAGGTGGGAGATTAGATTGTTTCTTCGAGTTGTTTCTTGTTTCTTGATGTGAGCCTGTATTGCCATGTATTTCCCTCTTAATACTGCTTTTGCTGTGTCCCAAACATTTGGAAAGTTGTGTCTTCTTTGTCATTCATTTCTAGGTATTTTTTAATTTCTTCTTTGATCTCCTCATTAGTCCAGTTGTCTTCGAGCAGTGTGGGTTTCAGTCTCCATGATGTAAAAGGATTCCTTTTTTTCTTTTCATGGTTCATTTCTAGTTTGATGGCTTTATGATCGGAGAAGATGGTAGGTATGATTTTAATCTTTGTGTATCTGTTGAGGTTGTTTTGTGACCTAGTATGTGATCAATCCTGGAGTATGATCCGTGTGCTTTTGCGAAGAATGTGTATTCAGTTTTTGGGGGGTGCAGTGCCCTTTATATATCTGTTAAGCCCATGTGGTCTAGGTCTTTGTTTAGAGCTTTAATGTCCTTGTTTATTTGTTGCCTCGTTGATCTGTCCATTTGTGATAATGGAGTGTTGAAGTCTCCTACTATATATATATTCTCCCTAATGTCTGTTTTCAGAGTTGATAATAGTTGTCTTATATATTTTGGTGCTCCTTCATTAGGGGAGTATATGTTGATGAGGGTTATATCATCTTGCTGAATTTTCCCCTTTATCATGATGTAGTGACCATCTATGTCTCTTTTTACCTTTTTAAGTTTGAAGTCTATTTTATCTGATATAAGTATAGCTGTCCCTGCCTTCTTTTTAGGTCCATTTGCTTGTAGGATTGTTTTCCAGCCTTTTACTTTCAGTCTGTGTTTATCTTTTGTGGCTAAATGTGTTTCCTGTAGACAGCAGAAAGTTGGGTTCTGTTTTTTGATCCATTTCACTACTCTGTGCCTTTTTATTGATGAGTTGAGTCCATTTACATTTAGGGTTAATATTGATATGTTTGCTTCCACTCTTTGGTTCTAACATCCGTATCTACTTGATTAGCACTAAAAAAAAAAAACTAAGGAAGCTATTAATTTAATGCTTTCTTCTCATCTTATTTTGCAATGTGTGTTGGCAGTCAAAGCTCAGAATATTCTGGAAGTCAGAGAGAGTGGTGGTGTGACTTGAGGTCTTGACAATATTTTCAGGAATCTGTACCATTAGGTCATTAGAAGGACTCTGTAAACATTCCCTAATGGTGAGAAATGGGCCATGGATAACCAGAAAGAGAAATTACTCACCCTGTATAGACTACATGTGGAGTGTTGAAGGTGTTTTTACCACACAACACATGGGTTTGATTGGGAGAGGAACTCTTCCCAAGCACATTTTTTTTTAAAGAATACCAAACCTTTCAAAAAGAATTCCTTCCAAAAGTAATCATGGGCCTTCTTGTGTTTATTTCCGTGGGGCACTGGGAGTGACACCTGCATGGAAAATGTTCATCAGAAAAATGGTCTGTCTCTATGGCATCGCTCCTCGCTACGTCACCCTGACCTTCCATTCAAGTAATCCCAACCCTTTCCCTCGAGTTCCCAGTATGGAACCAGGTGACATGAGCATAAATAAAATCATGAGGAGGAGCATGTGAAACTTGTAAAACAATGCGTGGAGGAGCCTTGTGTGTAGCCTTTCATCCATGACTCTCAAAGCTTTTTCAAACAGTAATTATTTCTCACAATGCTCTGGTGAAACACCTATGATCATTACTCCCATTTTACAGATGTAGAAACCAAGAGAATAGAATATGACTTCTCAATGAAGGTTAGGATTGAGAGATTTTAGAGCCTTTAACACCTCAGTGAAGACCCTATGGTCAGTTGGATCAACAGAATCATCTGGTAGCTTGAAAAATTACCCAGGACTGGATCCCACCTTATAGATTCTGATTTTATTGGCTTAGCGTCAGTTGCAGTGTTGAGAGGTTTAAAGCTCCCTGTGATTCTGATAGACTGTGATGACTGAGATGGCTGTGTTAGGTGATTATTTAGGAACCTGTTAAGAAACAGGAGCTGTTTCCTGTAGGGCTCCACCTGGCTATATCCTGCAGACACCTCACACTCACCATGTGCACCTCTCCCCAAAGCGCTCCCCCTCCTGTATCCCCTATGTCAGTGAACAACTCCACCATCAAACAGTGCCCTCTGTCCCAAACATGTCATTCTTGCTTCTTTCTTATCCCTTGTTCATTTGATTACCAGGGCCTGATGATTCTACCTTGTAGTTGTTGCTTGACTTTGTTCCCTTCTCTTCTCTTCCAGTTTGGGGCAGTCCATTGCATTTCTTCCTGGTCTTTTGTCTTATTTTGCCTTCTAATTCTCTCTCCATTCTTCAGCTAGAGTGAACTGTTCAACTTTTTTTTTTTAAGATTTATTTATTTATCCATACAAGCTGGGGTGTAGACCAGAGTTATTGGAGTGGTGAGAGGATTCACCAGAGACAGAGTGGGGAGCAGAACAGGCAGATCTACTGAAGTACACTGCTGAGGGGAGCAGTGGGAGAGGCAGGAGAGGTCTGCTGTGCCATGTGGGTCAGCTCCCTGACCGGGGTGCTGCTGTGGCTGCAGATAGTTTCATAGTGCTGAGACTTAACCCTTTGCACCACCAGGGAGGCCCATTTTACGCCTTTCCTTTTTAAGACGTTGGCCTTACCCCTATGATCCATAAGTCTGATTGGATGCCTCTACTTAGTCCTCCAGAGCAGGTTGCCCTTGTTCTGTCCTCACCTGTCCCGCAGCAGTGTTACCCATTTACTCTTCTGTCAACCCTCTCAGACTGCAATGAACATGACTCATTTTTATCCATCCTGTGCGGGGTCAGATTCCCAGCAGCAGCAAACCCAGGGTCTGGCAGATGCAAATCCAGACTGGATGCTAAATCAGTGGAAAATCCCTCTGAGGGCAATGCTGAAATACCCACATGGAGAGCACTGCTGAGAGGCAGGGGGTGCAGTGGGAAGAGCCTGGCTTTCAGGAGTCCTAGGCTTGGGTCATGGCTTCTGTAACACAGCCACTGAACTCTGCTCCTTTCCCTCTGTAAAAACGCCACCCCTCCCCTGAAAATGAGGGCATTAAGGCTGCATGATCTCCAGGTTTCTTACAGCTCCAGAATTCTGTGGCTATGATAGAAGTCACAGGAATGAATGTATATTCTCCACATGTATCACATGTTAGTTTTTCTTTTTCTCAATTCTGTTCTCTGAGCCCTCACAACATGGCCTTATTTTCCTGAACACACCGTTTCTTACCTTCCTTCTGGTTCCTTTCCCTTCTCTCCTCTCCTTTTTCATTCTGGCCCCTTCACCTTCCCACCATGCCTCTCCTTGCAATTTGCATATGCCCGCCTCTCCAGGTTGTTACTTTCCAGGCTTTCTCCCCTTGTCCGCTTTGAACCTATTCACCACAGCTTTCTTAGTCTTCATCCTGGTGTTTGAGCTCCTCCTCTTCTCCTTCTTTGCAGTCTTATTGTCTGTGTGCCACGCCCTTTTACTACTTCACTAGACTTTTTTAAAGCCTGATCGTCATTCCTGTGTGTCCAGTTCTGCAAACTTTCTAGCTGCTGTGGCAGGAGAATTGGAAGGAGGTGAGAAATTCTAGGCCACAGAGTCCTGGGAAATTAACCACTAAAGCTCTCTTCATGATAGACCATAGTCCTGGGAATAGTTGGGCCATTTTGGAGAGAACATTCTTTGTCATCTCTCTTTATTCCAGAAATGCCAAAAGCGTAGTTCCAGCATTGCTCTTCAAACCGGCACATTTTCAGGCTGGGAAGTGAATGACAACAGTTCAACGTTGCCTTCACCAGTAGATCAATAGTAGGTGGACCCCTAGCGTCACAATGAGTTACTGCACTCTCAGGGATTTAAAGTCCTTATTTCAGTTTTATCTGAAGTCTAACTCTAAGCAATGAGAAGAGAGTAAATGTATTAGTAAGATTATTGGATAATATTCTTGTTAAGTAAATTTTCTAAGCACAGGGTTTAGAGTGGGGACCATGAAAACACAATTGACTCCTTTACACAATCTCTTTACCCAGAGTTGCACCACCATACAGCACTACTGACATTTGACCTGAGTAGTCTTTGTTGCGGGGGGACTGGCCTGTGTAATGTAGGATATTTCATGGCATTCCTGCCCCTACAGATTAGATGCAATAATACACCCACTACCATCAACATTATTTTCAGATATGGTCAAAATCACTCTGTTGAGAAACCCTGCTCTATCCCAGGCCCCCATTACCTGAACTCCTATGGAACGCAAGTCATTGAAAACCCCAGTATCTGGCTGTGGCAGGGAATATGAGCCAGAGGTAGGTCACCATCTGTTTTCTCTTGTCCGCTCTTGTCTTCCTCTTTGCTGACATTTCTGGTGACCACGTTGTCCAATGGACAGTACAAAAGGCAGTTATGGAATTTGATCAGGGATTGTGGTGTCATTATTTGACTGGGGTATAAGACTTTCTGTAATGTTTGCCCCAATCACTCAGTAGAGACACTTGCTCTGAAATAAGTTGTAATTGATTACACAGCAACATTATGTGCAACATATTTAAGTTTTATAGGGAAAAAAAAGCTTGCTCTCCCCTGCCCCCGCAGCTTTATTGAGATATAATTAGCCTATCACATTGTGTAAATTCAAGGTGAACGACATAAAAACCCTGGTTAGATGCCATAAAGTAGGCAGCAATGCGTTTAGGCCCCAGGGTCTCTTCCATCCTGGTCAAGTGAGTGCCAACTTTCTCGCTTTCATTCAACACTGTCATATTTTTCTTTTTTATTACTCTGACCATTCTTCATATCAGGCTTACCCCTAATATTTGTGGGGCCCAGGCCTCCCTGGTGGCAGGGATTAAAGCCTCAGCGCTACAAGCTATCACCAGCCACTGCGGTATGAGTTCAATCCCTGGCCTGGAAGCTAACTCACGTGGCACAGCGAACCTCTCATGTTTCACCCGCTGCTCCCCTCCGCAGTGTATTGCAGTAGATCCTCCTGTTCTGCTCCCCACTCTATCTCTGGTGAATCATCTCAGCCCCTCCCTGGCCTATACCCCAGTTCTTGTATGCATAAATAAATAAAAATAAATCTTCAAAAAAAAAGAAAATAAGTCAGGCTGTATTAGGAATGTACTAGTAGTGGTTCTCAAAGAGTGGCTAACAAAAGTCTGGTAGTCTCCAAATTCTTTCCACAGAATCCCCAAACTCAAAATGATGTTCACAATACTAAGGTATTAATTATCTTTTTCACTGTACTAACATTTGCACTGCTAGCACAAAAGCAGTTTTGGGCAAATAGACTGAAGACAGTGATAACTATCTGAACTCGTAGCCATGTGCCCTTCCATGTGCCTTTAAGAAATTAGTCCTTGGGCTTCCCTGGTGGCACAAGGGGTTAAGTCGCAGCGCTATGAAGCTATCCAGAGCAGCTGCAGTACGAGTTCAATCCTGGGCCAGGGTACAACCCACATGGTACAGCAGACCTCTCCTGTCTTGCCTGCTGCTCAGCAGTGTATTTCAGTCCATCCTCCTGTTCTGCTCCCCGCTCTGTCTCTGGTGAATCCTCTTACCACCCCACACCTCTGGCCTACACCCCAGTTCTTGTATGCATAAATAAATAAATCTTTTTAAAAAATTAGTCCTTGTTGAGTTTTCATGTAGCATCAAAGAATATCCACAAGTTATATAGGGATTTTCAAATACTCTTCCCTTTCCCAGTTCTACCTACAATTGGTATATATTTCAATCTAACAATATATTGCCAAAGATTAAACAATAGAAGTAAATGTGAACCTAGCTGCATTCTGTTAGATCAGATATTAAAGGCATTTACAAATATGTGAAACAGTCATATTTGTAAATATGTGACTCTTGTTTCCTCTTGTTTTTAGAAAATATTTCCTCTTGTTTTTAGAAAATATTTCCTCTTGTTTTTAGAAAATATTTTCAATAAAGTAAAATGTTATTTATGTCTTTATTTACATTAATGTTTTTAGAAAATATTTTCCTCTTGTTTTTAGAAAATATTTACATTAATATGTAATAGGTTTATCATTATTAGTTTTTTAACAAATATTTATTAATAAATACTTTAAAACTTTCTCAGCTTTAACTTCTAAGCACAAATAATTATATATATATATATATATATATATCACAAACAAAAGTTCTTTGGATAGTCTCAAAATTTTTAAGAGTATGAAGGGATTGAGAGACTATGTATTACAAACAAAAGCTCTTTGGATAGTCTCAATTTTTAAGAGTATGAAGGGATTGAGAGACAAAAAAATTTGAGGAATACTCTGCTAGAGATGCTAGAGAACTGAAAATTGTTTTTCAACAGGAACACAAGATTAGTCCAGAGGAGGGAAAATTTTCATATAAAATAGAAATCAGGGCCTCCCTGGTGGCGTAATGGGTTAAGCACAGCGCTGTGGAGCTGTCAGTGGCTGCAGCGTGAGTTCGATGCCTGGCCGGGGAGAATCCCACATGGCGTGGCAGACCTCTCCTGCCTCGCCCGCTGCTCCCCTCAGCAGTGTATTTCGGTCTACCTGCCTGTTCTGCTACCCGCTCTGTCTCTGGTGAATCCTCTTGCAGCCCCACACCTCTGGTCTGCACCCCAGCTTGGATGCAAAAATAAAATAAATCTTTAAAAAAATAAATAAATAAAATAGAAATCAATATTTCTATTAATCACTAACAACTTTATTATTGACCTTTCTAGATGGTGATGGAAAGTGGGGACTGGCTGGTTGGTGGAGACCTTCAGGTGCTGGAGAGAATAAAATGGAATGATGGATTGGACCAATACCGCCTGACACCATTGGAGCTCAAACAGAAATTTAAAGAAATGAATGCTGGTATGTAAGCTGGCGCTAGAGCATTTGTTAATACTCCTTATCACCCTCTGATTAAAGAACTAAGGATATCAGGTATAAGCATATTTATAATTTTAAAAAGCTGGAATCACCTTCTGTTGATATGGAAACAAATTTATAGAGTTCAGCTACATCCATATATTGGAATATTATGCAGCAGTTAAAAATATGCATTGATAGAGAAAGCTATTCCATGTATATTTGAGCAAAAATGCAACTGTAGAAAAATGTGTGTAGTCTAATTTTGGAAAAATAAACATACTACAATTGATCCTCAAACTGCATGGTTTTGAATGGCACAGGTCCACTTATATATCAACTTTTTTCATTAAATATATTGGAAAACTTGGGGATTTGAAAATAATAGTTTATTTTACATTTACTGCTTTATACACAAACCTATTACGAAAGTGAAAATTTATCAAAACTTACATGCTCACTTATAGACGATACATGGGTACCATTTGAACTCAAGAGAAATGTAAACAGTCGTAACTGCATATAATTAACTGTACTGCATACTGTACTACTGTGATAATTTTGCAGCTACTTCCTGTTGCTATTGCAATGAGCTCATGTTGCAGCACTGTGACCCTATTTATCTCCCTATAAGCAGTCGACTCTCCAGTAAAAAAAGTAATACTTAGATTTTTGAATGTGTGGACAGGGTTGGGGAGTTGAGAGACTGTGGACTGGGATTCTACAAGTTATTCAAGAGTCAACTGTAATTGATTTTTAAAACCTTAACCAAGTTGGCTTAGCAGCATAAATCAGATGAGCAGAAGCAGAAGTCTCTGGCAGCATGTGCAGCAAAATGCAGATGAACGTACTACAAAGTTGGACCAAGGAGAGGGCAATATTTCCCTTTACATTTAGAGCTTGTTAGTAGTTAGCAAGTTTTGCATAATGGAGTCATAGTAATTTATTTCATAATCAGAAAGAAAAAGTAAAGTTCTCAGAAGTTCATCACTAAGTAGTTTTGAAGATTTATTTAAAGTGAAGGTGAAATAATTTTTATCTCTAGATAAACCCCAGAAATCATTGCTCATCATTAGCCACCCCATGGGTAAGTGAGACTGGGAGTGGGGTGCAAGTAGACTTAATGCCAGACTTAATGGAAGGAAGGGTCCTGGTGTTACAGGGCAGCCCCTATATAAATGGGGTGCCTATCTGTGGGTTCTCACCCATGCACTTAAAAGGGACTTATAAGACTCAACTGCAGACACACACAATAAAATTAATAAAAGGGTTTATTTACAAAAAGGGAAGGGAAAAAAGATAAAGAATAAATTGGTGAATGTGTCCTACGAGTTCCACTGAGCTGAAATCTTAATGGCACACTCAAAACCTGGCAACCCACAACCATGAGTAATCGCCCCCCACCAAGCTCACAGGCCTGGTTTTTAAATCCCGAAACCGTTGCTTAACTCCACCCCCAGTTCTCAGCATCCTTTCTTCGGTGATGATGGCATTCTGGGATTCGTAGTCCTAGGTGTCTTGGATCTCTCTGGCTTGAGGTGGGGGTGGGGTCCTGGGACACTCCCCTTTCCTGAGGACCAACCTCTTACAATCCCCCCCTTTTAATTTTTATTCCACCATATCTATGTTGGCACAGATTACAGGGTGTAGTCCTAGGAGACAGTCTTCTTTCAGGGTTTATCAATCCATGTGAAAAGAAAAAAAAAACATCTGGAGGCACTAGCCAAACAAAACAGCAAATACATCAAAATGACAGGAAAAAAATTGGTAAACTTATCTAAAAACAAGTTCTCTTCAACTTGATATCAATTTTATCCAATAGTAGAGCAAAACGCTTGCAAACTGAATTTACTATTAGACCATTTTTACCTATTTTTGCACGGAATCACAGGGCAGCAATTTTAACTGGCTCTGTTGGAGTACTCCATGTAAGATCAGAGTGAGCTCACATCCAGTCCGTGCAGGCTTCAGGAACAAAGTCGGTCTCACCAGACCACCAGGGTTTCCTCTTCTTGAGGTTACCAGGGCTTTTTCTTTTTCTGGGTTGTCCAGTCCTGCCAATGGAGACAAGCTTCTTCACCTCCTTTGGAGGTCTCTGGAACCCTACAAACAAAGCAACAGGTTCGCCTCTTCTTGATTCAGTCCAAAATCCACTTCCTGGAAGAATTCCAATCAAAGCTGTACGATGAAACACATTTTCAAGTTCTCCAGTTCTTCAGACAATGAAATTACCTAATGAAATTATGCAAAAATAGGCTCTACCATGAGTAGTAAAAAGTACTACCACCATTTTTAATATTATGTTGGTATCAAAGGGAGAGAAAATGCAAACTAAAGTTAGCTCCGTTTAAAAAGATAAGTCTTTGTAGGTCCTGGTCAATCAAAACAAGCAAACAAACAAAAAAACTTTTCAGAATCAAAGCCAAAAGAAAAGAAAAAGAAAAAAACAAACAAAAACCACCAGTATGATTTAAAACAAAACTTACAAAAATCAGGTTTATCGCCAACATTCTATTAAAATCCTTTGTAGGAAAACTTGTACAGACAAAAGTTCCACGAATTGGAATCAGTTGAGGCCTTTTCATTGAAACAAGCTATCTGCAGATCAAACCATTGAAATATACAATCAAAATTGACAATTTGCATACATATGAGTTACTGGAGATGTCATATAAGTTTCAGAAACCCAATGTTAACATTTTTGTACATGACAAAGATTTAACTTCCCTTAAATGACAATACTTCCCTTAAATTTTACTTTACCAGGTAAACCAAATAGGGTAAATTAATCTAACGCTTCTCCCAGGAGGAAAGGGAGAAAATTTTGTGGAGTGTCTCAGGAGCTTCACTGAGGTTCCACAAAATTTCCTTTGATTAACCAAATGACAGACTACCAAAGTTTTAGTTTAATTTCGACTTTTGGGAAGCTTTGTTGTACATATGAGAAAACAGCAGCAACAACAATATTCAATCTCTATGAAAGCTCCGGCACAGCTCAGTGGTACCATGTTGACATCAAATCATAACCTTGTTTTTATCATGTAACTGAAATCTTTTACCCTTTGCAGAAAAAAAACCTTAAATTTTACAAATTACCATTATCCTGACATTTAAAAGACATATGTATCCAACATCAACAACCCAGACAAGAGACAAAATTATGTCCATTATAACCTTATATGTACATGTTTTAAAAACAACCCATCAGACCAAAATTATATCAGATCACATTTTATCAAACATTTGTACCGGCTTACATTATAGATATATTTTTTCATAATGTTTATAGGCACCATCTGAACCAATTTACAACCTCTAGAGGCCAAGACAGACACAAGGAAAAGACATAGACATACAACATATAGACACAGAGAGCTCTTCAGTCATCATTTGTCTCACACATGGGCTCTCATACAACTGCAGTTGCACTCATAGGCAAAAGGACAAAAACAAGCAAAAAAAATCCAAATATGAAAACAAAATTAAAAAGAAATACCAAAATCAAGATTGTAGGCCTGTCTGTGTAATAAAATAGATCATCAAAAAAATACTGTCAGCATAATTGCACGATTTCTGATATTGTTTTACATTTAACAAACTATGAAAGAAAAAAAATGGTTAGAGCATGTTAGTCATCTCAGGGTTATTTGAGAAAGTGATATGCTGCTACAGTAACTAGAAAAAAAAGTCAATAACATCTAAGTTTATTTCTTTTTCTTGAACAGATATCTCAGATCCTCAATGGGTTCATAAGACCAGTGGGTGTTTTCCTCTGGGTCAGTTCCTTTTGGGGCTTTTTTAACTCTGGAATGATGTACCTAAGGTTTTATGCCCACAAATTTTAAGGAAGTGTGCATGCTCAGTAAAACATCATGTGGACCAGTCCATTTTTCTGACAGTTGGTTTTGGGCATCTCCTCTCTGCCAAGTCTTGAATAAGACCTGATCTCCAGGTTTGAAGGGATGCAACGGTTCATCAGGAGGCACAGCGGTCCTTGAGATTGCAAAGTCGTGGATTACTGTCAGAACCTCCTGTGTATAGCAGTCGCCCCCCTCCAAGCTCACAGGTCTGGTTTTTAAATCCCAAAACCATTGCTTAACTCCACCCTCAGTCCTCAGCATCCTTCCTTCAGTGATGATGGCATTCTGGGATTCGTAGTCCTAGGTGTCTTGGATCTCTCTGGCTTGAGGTGGGGGTGGGGTCCTGGGACACTCCCCTTCCTGAGGCCCACCCTCTTACACTGGCAACAAACGTTTTTCATTTGTGAGTCAAGCTCTCATTTAGGGTTTCCTGCTTTTGTGTCCTCCCCTATCTAAACAGTCTGACATTGGTTGGCACCATTGGATTAAACCCCTAACAACCCAGGTGAATTCTCCAGTTGGTTATCAACAGCAAGTGGATATATCAATAATAAATGTATTGAACAATAAACATAGCTGCATCATTCCTTTTTGTTCTTGGTAACAAGTGACACTGTGTATTTCTTTGACCTTGCTTTTATGCTTTCCTTTCCCAGATGCAGTGTTTGCATTCCAGTTGCGAAATCCTGTCCACAACGGCCATGCCCTGTTGATGCAGGACACCCGCCGCCGGCTCCTGGAGAGGGGCTATAAGCACCCCGTCCTCCTGCTCCACCCTCTGGGTGGCTGGACCAAGGATGACGACGTGCCTTTGGACTGGCGGATGAAGCAGCATGCAGCTGTGCTGGAGGAAGGGGTACTGGATCCCAAGTCAACCATCGTTGCCATCTTCCCATCTCCCATGTTATATGCTGGCCCCACAGAGGTGAGCAGTTCCCTGAATTAGGCTACATGACTCAGAAGTGTAAACTCAAACTCAGAAAAGCAAATGAGTTTTCGGGATCCTTCTTCCTCATGAGCAGATTCTTCAATCTCCTGCTCTCTCTTATTTATCCAACTTAATTATGTTTCCATTTAGTATTTATGAAAGTGCTAGAAACATCAAACCTCTTATAAATATCTTTGAGGGTGTAGAAGTTGACATGTGAGTTAGGTCAATAGGTTATAGGGTGAGTTTTATCTAGCCTAATATTTAGTTTCCAAAGTTCTGGTTTGGAACTCTTAAGTGATTTACTTTGCCCTATGAGCTAAATAAAAGTGAAAGTTTTTCTTTAAAACCTTAATATCTCCCTTTCATCATAACTCAGTGAGTCTATCAAACAGATTTTCTTTGTCCTACTGTACCACCAGTTCAGTGAATTTGAACAAGTTTGTAGGTGTGATGAATTGAAAGGGTCTGAACCCCAAGTGCCCCAAACTGAGTTTAATAAATTAATGTTCTTCACCCAGATCAAAGTTCCAGTTCCCTAGCTCTCCTCTCCACCCTCTAGATTTTTATCTGAATTTAAAAGAGGGCAATTCATTTTAAAGTCCCAATATTGTGTCGAACTGAAATCAATGTCTGCATAGCAGGTGAAATTAGCTTATAACTGGCATTCAGAAAATAAGGGGCACTGGAGTTTGTAATTTCCTTTAAACTGTGATTTATTCTGATTAGGGAGGGACTGGAAAGTAAAATACACATAGTCCTATAGAACAGTAAGATCAAGTGTTCCTATTCAATAGCCTGATTGGAGAGATTAGGAAAAACAATCTCAGCTGCTAAGAGGTTAAAAGTTCCTACCCTACCCCATGTAACAAAGAATGTTGGAGGAAGCGTAGAATCTCAGACACACCTGACTGGCTTTCCTGCAATCATTATTCATTGACCCATATCGCCGAATTACTTTTTTTTTTAATCTTTATTTTAAAGATTTTTTTTTTTTTTTTTTTTTTTGCATACAAGCTGTGATACAGGCCAGAGGTGTGGGGCGGTGAGAGGGTTCACCAGAGACACAGTGGGGATCGACCGAAATACACTGCTGAGGGGAGCAGCGGGCGAGGCAGGAGAGGTCTGCTGTGCCATGTGGGACTTTCCCCAGCTGGGGATCAAACTCACGCCAGCAGCCTGCTGACAGCTCCACAGCGCTGCGCTTAACCCATTGCGCCACCAGGAGCCCCCGCCGAATTACTTTTAAAGCAGAATAAAGGCATCTCTGTAGACTGGAGACCAAGTGGTGAAGAGAATGATGACGAGAATGTCCCCAATGTTCCCAGGTCCAGTGGCACTGCCGATGCCGGATGGTTGCCGGGGCCAATTTCTACATTGTGGGCCGAGACCCTGCGGGAATGCCCCACCCTGAGACCAAGAAGGACTTATATGAACCCACTCATGGGGGCAAGGTCTTGAGCATGGCCCCTGGCCTCACCTCTGTGGAAATCATCCCATTCCGAGTGGCTGCCTACAACAAGACCAAAAAAGCCATGGACTTCTATGACCCAGCAAGGTATGTTCTCAGGGGATGTTCTTTAATCTATACAACTGCAATGGTGAGGCGGGTTCTGTGTCTTTGGATAATGCTTGTGCAGCTCCATTTGGTCTGAATTTGAATGGGGGTCCCATGAAGGTCAAGCTCTGATCTTCTGTGTCCCTTAAAATTGTGGCACAGCCCCCTGCACATAATAGACGTCCAGAAATCTCTTTCCACACGTTCCTTGAACAAGCACTGTGTGCCTGGCAGTTAGTAAAGGAAGTCAATATAAAAAGAGAGTTCAGTGAGTATTTAGATTGTTCAAAGCTCCTAAAAGTAGCATGGAAAGAAGGCACTTTCCATAAACAGAGCAGGTACACAGTAAATATTGAATGGGTGGCTGCCATTATTTCCCTTTTCTTCTGCAAGTTCCTCGACTGAACTGAAGAGCTAGTGAACAATCCATTTTAGGAGATGTAGCATTTACAGAAAGAAAAAATGTGGTCTAAGGTCTCGTATCTTACTCCAGGAATCTTTGAGATAAAAGTAACTTTCCTCTGCCTTCTTTGTTGCTATCCTGTGACAGACACAATCAGTTTGACTTCATCTCAGGAACTCGTATGAGGAAGCTGGCCCGGGAAGGTGAAAATCCCCCTGATGGCTTCATGGCCCCGAAAGCATGGAAGGTGCTGACAGATTATTACAGGTCCCTGGAGAAGAACAACTAACTACCCTGCAGCTCCAGAGTTTCTTACTGAAGTGCTCTTTGATTCCCTTTTCTATTTTTGTGATTAAATGCTTTATATGCAATTGCTTATCAGTGACTGATTTTAAAGTTAGGATTTTATAAAATGGTGTCTGTAATTTAAAGTCAACTTCAATATGTATGTAAAAAAAAAAAAAGGTCAGACTTGAAGACCAAATCTAGGCAGGTGTAAGCAATATTATTTCAGAATAAAATTATGCTAGAGTACGTAAGTCCTAGATTTCCTAAATCTTGGATCACATGTCTAGATTACTGGCCAAAACCTAAGGCCTATTTTCCAGCATAAGTCTTGACAACTCACACTCTCCACGTCATACAAGCAGTGATAAATCAGATGAGCGACTTTTCATACAATTGGCTGAGCCTCACCCTAAAGGAGGTGTGGTTCATGTAAAGATCCTTGCTACTGTGTCATCTCAAGTCTGTATACAGCTTGACTGACCAGTGTCTTGTGTGCTGAAGACCGATCTGACTGGAGAAACCAAATGTGGGAAATGTGAATATGATCTCCGAGACCTGTGCAAGCTAGTTCTACCACAAAAGAGGTCATAATGCCCTTCCATGAATAGTATAACTCCAGTTAAACAGTGACTTTTAATTCAATAGCAGAGTGCTCTGAGAAGATACGTGCCTAGGTTTAATCTGGCTATGCTGTGGAAAGTTCCCTTTTCAAATCCTCTTTGCTGTGGTCACTGTGCTCCTGATTACAGTTATAGCCACTGCAGCCAAGCAAAATTCCCAGCATCAAACACTGAATCCAACCATTGAAATGCACAAGTATGTTGTTTTGTGAGCTGCTGAGTACTGTAACAAAAACATAGTTACAGGAAGTAATGGTGGCACCAAAACATCCAACCACCTGCCTCCCAGGCTGGTACTGTCTATACCACACAACGCAAAAGGAGGTCAATCTCCTCAGATGCTTAACCAAGCTCCTCAAACATCAGGCACCTACAGAGCAGTCTCCTTAGCTGCCAGCAGGTCCAGACTGATCTTTTGCAGTTGGAAACAATACATTCCCCAAGATTCATGCTGTTGAGACATCCAGCCTCTGAATTCTTTACTTCCTGGGTGGCTGTCTTTTCTACTTTCTGTGTGATTCCTTGTCCTGTGAAAAAATATGAAGAACCCAGTATCTTTTGTACATAGGTCTCGCTGGAAAAGGCTTAAACTGGAAAGAGAAAACTGTGATTTTTTTTTCATTCTCAGATTTAAAAGAAATGCTCTTAGCTAATGGAAGTTCTTTTGAGAATGAATTACACACAAGAGTCAAAGTTTAACTGTGTTTAATAGCATAGTGCCTATGCCCGTTTAATCAGAGGTACTCACTACTGCCTTTTTTAATAAAGAACATATTTATTGAAAACATGAGACCGGTTGTAGTGCCTTAACCAACATAGTTTGTGATTTTTTTAAATATATTTAAAACTGCTCTGCTGCTCTGTTTATTGCAAATGACTTTCTGTGTATGACTGATGCTTGATCTTATTTTAATAAATTTCTCAAAATGAAGGCTGTTTTTTCTGCCTATACCTCCTAGAGTGAATTGGTCAGCGCGTTGATGGCTTTGTGACTTTCTATAGTTGGAGAAAAACAGCAGGGACTCTTCTTTTAGATCATCATTAAAGAGTGTGTGTTCTTCCCTTGTTCATATAATTTTTTAAACCATGCTCTCCAGGCCTCCTTGGTGGTGCAGGGGTTAAAGTTTCAGCTCTATCAAGCTATTGCCAGCCACTGTGGTCTGAGTTCGATCCCTGGCCAGGGAGCTAACTCATATGGCGCAGCAGACCTCTCCTGTCTCACCTGCTGCTCCTCTCAGCAGTGTATTTCAGTAGATCTGCCTGTTCTGCTCCCCACTCTGTCTCTGGTGAATCCTCTCACCCCCACCCCACCTCTGGCCTACACCCCAGCTCTTCTATGCATAAATAAATAAAAATAAATCTTAAAAAAAAAATACATGCTCTCCATGTCAGGGACACATGGGCTCAGTCAACTATTACCATGATACCTTCGGAGATGACAGGGTGACTCAGGCGCCTCACCCCACAACGTCATTGCACATGTCTGGCCTTTTTCTATTTTTTCCATCTTGCTCTCTTTTTCTCCATGAGTCCCCTGTCCCGGAGTTTCACCAGCAAAGCTGGAAGCAGTTGTGCTTTGTTCACAGCAATTCCCACACCTTCAGGAGCTATATCACTTGCTGTTTGTGTGCACGAAGACCTGTTCTACCCAGACATTCAGTGGCCTTCAGGCAGGCCTGCCCTTCAGAGTTTTCCCTCTGCTCCTTGAATCCCTGCTCCCTTCTGCCCTGAAGTTTTCATGCAAATTCTTGCTTCTGGTCCTCACACCAAATAAAACCAGTGTAATAGCCAATGCAAAGTTGCCATTTGTTGCTTCCCCTCCTTCTCCTCTGATCCTTACTTCCTAGGTAGCAGGACAAAGTATGGCAGGAAATTTGTATTTAAGTATATGAAGAGGTAAGTTGTGCTGAAGGAGTGTACAGGACAATGAGAAAAATTCCTGGAAACAAGCAAATCATTTGGTCAGATAGTGGTGGGTCTTTTAAGCATAACACAAGATTTCTTTCCAACTCTTCCCTCCAAGAAGTAACACATCTTGGTTACTTCAAAACAGTACATTTTTTGTTTTCTTATCTTCTTCCTTCTACTTTCTGATTTTCAGGTGTAGCACTAATCTTTAACATTCTTTCTTTATAAGTAAGGAATTAGGAAATCAGATGATGCCAGGTGAGTCAACTATGCTTATGTGTAAAGGATTGATAGATTAGGAAATATTCCTTATGAGATTCTGAATGACACAGGCTTAAGTGTATTTAAGCATCTCCAATACTAACATGCATAAATTATCAATAATTGACTCTATACAGATAGCCGTATAGAATAGTGCGCGCTCTCTCTCTCTCTCTCTCTCTCTCTCTCTATATATATATATATATATATATATACACACACAGACACACACACATACATACATATAAAAGAATGGCTACTTATTTATCTTCCCCCTAGCATGGATTTAATTCTACTATGGTGAATATTCACGAATCATTGGGTCACTGATCATACATATTCACCAAATAATGATATACAAGCAATTCCTAATATATATCCCAAAGAATTGTCTATTTTTTTTTGCTTTATTTTTTTATTGAAATTATTACTAAAAATAACTGGTCATTGGCTGGAGTTTGGACATTTTAGTTTGACATGAGAAAAGCCTAGACAAAATAAAAATACTTTTCTATAGGCCAGCAATGAATGGCGAGGAAACCTTAATCAACTGAGAGACAAGCTTTTCACATAATTTTTCAGTGGCTTACCCTTTTGTAACAAGCTACCTTTCTTTTTTTTTTTTTTTTAGAATTTTTTTTAAATTTTTTTTAAAGATTTATTTTTTATTTATACATACAAGTTGGGGTACAGGCCAGAAGCGTGGGGTGGCGAGAGGGTTCACCAGAGACAGAGCGGGGAGCAGAACAGGCAGATTAGAAATACACTGCTGAGGGGAGCAGCGGGCGAGGCAGGAGAGGTCTGCCGCGCCATGTGGGATTCTCCCCGGCCGGGCGTTAAACTCGTGTCGTCACTGCCAACAGCTCCACAGCGCAGCGCTTAACCGCTGCGCCACCGGGGAGGCCCAACAAGCTACCTTTCTTTACCCTGCCCCAGCCACTAAATGTCCCTTTTGCAGATCTTCCAATTTGGATTAATTGCAATGAAGGCCAGTCTCAATTATGAAGAATATAAATTATAGAACGTTTTAAAAAGTAATGCAGTCTTGTTACCTTAAATACATAAGCAACAAACTGATGGCACAGCTCCTTTTAATGTCCTAACACATTTTGTGATTGCTGCCACTAGTAAAATATGCTTTATTTGGTAAAGTTGTTTAATATAGTTGGTTTATTTCAGAAGCTTAAATCTGCTCTGTATCTTTTTCACTAATAAAACACACAAGAAAATAAGATATCATACAAATTCATAAGTAATGAAAAATGGACGTACTTATTGCATAAGCCTGTTTTTATAAGTATTTCAAAAGTAAAGTTCAGCTAACAGGCTGAAATAATGTATTATTTCATGTAAATGACTCCAATACTGATCTGTTATTTTAAGCTAGGTAGAAAATTGGGCTGAGTCTATTTGTTATCAGGCAGAGAGGAGGGGCGCCCTGTGACCCCCAAACCTGCCCGCTCTAAATGAGTTCTGCTACATAAAGACAAACATACTCCAGTGAATAAGACCTTCAATGGACAACAATTTTAATACAATGGAAAAGAAACACTAATACAATTCGCGTGCAATAACTGAGAAAAGAGAAAATATAGCTTTGAAATCAAGCACCAAAGTTACCCATCCCTTGTGGGCAAATGTCCGCCAAACAGGGCTGGCCTAAAGGAGGACAGCGGAGGCCCAGAAAGCTTGCCACAAGCCTAAGGCACCTTCTGGGGGGGACCAGAAGAAAGGGGCTGAAGGAGCCAGGCAACACTGGGAGGAAAATATCAAAATCAAAATCAAGATGAAGGCTGCCTCTCCACAGGTCTCTCACCCACATCTGTTTCAAGAGTCTCATTTTGTGTCCCCCAAGTCCTTGGTACTAGTCCAAGGCCAAGAAGCAAGAGCAGTTTCTTCTTTATGTGTCTTTCTGCTCCATGTGTCTCCGACAGGCTTCTTTCTCCATCTCTCTCCGCTTTTTCCAACTCCTTTTTTCAGTCCTTTTCTAGCTTCACCGCCCTGCCCAGCTCCGTCCTTCCTTGGGTGGGGCAGAGGACCTGGAACCTCCTCTTTCTATGGCTGTCACACCATTACATATTTACCAAGTATTTCACACACTTATGGAAGAAATTAATCCATCAACCACTAAAGAGGTAATATGCTCTAGCCTAACCTCAATCTTTTTTTTTTATTTAATAAAGTTTTATTTTTCAAAATGTACAGTTGGTGGGACCTGCTTATGCACCTTCCCCAGCAGCTGAAGTATCTCCACCCTTGGTGTTTCTGTTGTAAATTACTTGTGCTCTGTGCTTTGAAACTAGTTTGGTAAGTCCTTTACTAAGGAGCTCCTGAAGGGCTGCCCTGGCCAAGGAACCACGGATCTTCAGTCTGTCAGATGCAACAGCTGGGGCTGTGAGCTTATAGTTGGGAACTTCCTTACAGAGTTCGTCATATGTGGCTTTGTCAAACAAGGCTTGGTTATTGAGCTTGTCCTGAACTTTGCCTTTGGACCACTTCTTCTTTTTGGCCTTGCCCCCACATTTCACTGGGTTTTTGTCTTTCCTGGCTGACTTTCAGGCATCTCTTTTCTTCTTAGCATCTTTGGGAGGCATCGTAAAGTTCGGAGAGCAGCGTCTATCATGGCAGCCTTGCTAAGATGTCGGACAAAAAGCCTAACCTCAAATCTTAAAGGAGTTATATGAAGTACTAGATCTTTGGGTATTAAAGATAAATAACTAAAGCAAAATCTTACATTTCCAACAGAGCCAAAGAAATAACATATTTAATCAACAGAAAACACTAAGTATATGAAGTGTCTTCAACTTGTCTACCTAATGGCATATTTCATGATCTGTGCTTATTGAATACATTTATCAGTAGCTAAGAAAGATGCCCCATGTAGAAGCCCTGATGACTGGTGGTCAGCGTTGCTAAAACCCTAGTTTAATGATCAAGATGGCAGTTGCTGTCAGTGTGGTGTTAGTGAAAATTGTCATGGGAACTTAAAGCACATGTATTTTAGCATTTCTGTTACTGTACAGATGAGGAAACAGAAGCCCAGAAACATTAGGTGATTTCCTGAGGACATAACCTCATCATACTCATTTACTGATTTCCAAAGCATTTCATATAGTTCTGAAAACAATCCCAGAAGGTACAAATTAGGATTTCTACTACAGGTAAGGAAACAGATGCCCACAGAAGTTAAGATTTTTCCCAAGGCTACACTGCTGTGTTAAAATTTAGCATAATAAAAGTTCCCCAGCTGGGATTGAAACCTGTGAAGTTGAGCATGAACTTTACATGACTTACAATAAATATCTGCATAATTTCTTCTACTAGACTATGGAAGGATATGAAAGACTGAAACTACTACGTTAACAACATAAATCCAGATGAAATAAAAATATTTTTCTATGAGGCTAGCAAATGACAGTACATGCAAGGAATTCTTCATAAACTGACTTCCAAAGAGAAATAAACTTCAGAGGTGAGCAAAGCCTTGGTACTTTTTTAACTTGGGAGCAGATTCCAGAGCCTGGATGTATGTGTGGAAGAGCAGCACTGCCTTAGATGCAAAGATTGAGATAACAGTGACTGAAACCTGAAAACACATCACCTTCAAAAACAAACTGTAGGCTACAGAATCCGAATTCCCTAGATTTTGCAGAAAATAGGCAGGGAAGGGGTTGAAAGTCTTGTACATTCTCATGGTGACTGGATGTCAGAACCATGTCAGAACTGAACAGAAAGACCAGTCAGTATCTCAATTTACAAGCTCCCCAGCTCACATAATGACTGCCAAGATTGAAAGCCTGCTGCATGGAAGGGTAGGGATTGGAACAACTCAGTCTCAGGAGAACAACAGCCCAGACTCAGCACGATGTTAGGAGGAACGGGGACGATCGGCCCGATAGCTCTTTATCCTAACTGCCTACAAGGAAAGGACTTGTGAAGGCCTCCCTGGTGGTGCAGGGATTAAAGTCTCAGCTCTATCAAGCCACTGTCAGCCACTGTGGCATGAGTTCGATCCCTGGCCAAGGGAGCTAACCCCATGGGGCAGCAGACCTCTCCTGTCTTGCCTGCTGCTCCCCTCAGGAGTGTATTTCAGTAGGTCCGCCTGTTCTGCTCCCCACTCTGTCTCTGGTGAATCCTCTCACACACACTCCCACCTCTGACCTACAACCCAGCTCTTGTATGCGTAATTAAATAAAATCTTTAAAAAAATAAAAAAGAACTTGTACTCCCTGCCAAAAAAATAACACCAATGTTACACATACTTCAGTCCCCATGGTCTTTCTTAAATCCATTATCTGCAACAAAATAATTTATAAGTTAGAAAATGATCACCTAAAGAGTTGGACATGCCAAGTAGCACTCCATCAGCCCAAGTGGAGATCAGCCCAAGCAGTTCCTGTGACAAACATCGCATATGTCCAGGACGCCCACTTGAGTTAAGTACCTACATTTAGCATACATCTATGCCTTCATCTGACTAGTGGTCCTTTGTTATTCTGTATTTCTAGCCACCTTCCCCACAATACTCAACTTCATTTTGATGAAATGCTGCTGTCCTTTGGCATTAGACTTGACAGGTTAGTAAATCCAGAGTTATTCTTAAACCACTTAAGAGTTACTGAAGGGTCATTTACTTAGAGCCATAGGACTGCAAGGGGTGATTTTTGACCTGCGCTTACACTTTCACTCTCAGAATTTTGAATCTCAAATGAGGCAATTTAGAAACAGTTGGAAAAGGCAATTCAGTGAAGACATAAAAAGTAACATTAGTTCTTTTGCTTTCTCATGAGCTCCCCATATTCTTCAAATAAATTCTTTATTGCTTGAATCAGCTAGAGTTGGTTTCTTGCAATTGAACCTAATTGGAACTTTTTAAAAAAAGATTTATGTATGCATACAAGCTGGGGTGTAGGCCAAAGGTGTGGGGTGGTGAGAGGATTCACCACAGTGGGGAGCAGAACAGGCAGATCTGCTGACGTACACAGCTGAGGGGAGCAGCGGGCGAGGCAGGAGAGGTCTGCTGCGCCATGTGGGAATCTCCCTGGCCAGGTATCAAATTCATGCAGCAGTGGCTCTGGACAGCTTCATAGTGCTGCGCTTAACACGTTGCACCACCAGGGAGGCCCTAATTGGAACTTTTTACAAGACTGTAGCCACAGCTATGGCCCCTAAGACAAAGCTTGTTTCCCTCAGACACGTCTGCAAAGGAATTTACTTTACTGGGCAATATAGAACCATCCTGTATTTGAGTATCTTGGTCCTTCTTAGAATTTCTAAGTTATGCATCTTCAGAACAATGGGACACACATTGCTTTGTTCTATATTCAGTTCCAAATTTTGTCTGTCAGTAATTCTTTCCATGTTTGCCTCATTTTTTTTAAGTACCATTGTTGTACATCTTTGTTGACATCTTGACCATATAGTAATTCGACCCTTAGAATGTGCTCATCATAGCTTTCCCACCACCAAAGCCCCCATCGTTCTCCACCATATTCCTTTGTGCTCCCCGCCCTTCCCCTCCCACCCCCAGTTCTCCTCCTGTGCCCTCTTGGATGCCTCAGATCTATGGTCAGTTTTCAAGGATTGGCTTTATAGTTTGTACTTTACTTCTCTATATTCCACATATAAAGGACACCATCAGGCAATTCTCTTCCTCCTTCTGGCATCTTTGACTTATCATAATCCCTTCCAGCTCCATCATGTTGCAGCAAATGGCCTAAGTTTATCTTTTTTGATCACTGAGTAGCATTCCACTGTTTATACACATCTTGATCCACTCATACGGTTCTGGGTATTTAGGTTGTTTCTCTATCTTGGCTATTGTGTTTGTCTCTGGTTTTAAAACTAAGGTACTAGGATTCACAAACCTGTTTCCTTGATGCATTCCATGCTGGCAACAGTATTCACTGTAACTGTATTTCAAAGCATGAAAGCTTCCAAAAGTGTTCTCAATTTATACCTATAAATATTAAACAATCATAAAAATATACTCCCAGCTCAGTGCTTTTGTAATGAGATCAACATGCACTGCTAGTATTAATAGCATAAAATGTACACCAGTGTTACTGATGTTTTTTTCTCACACTGCTTTCTTTCACCTCTGCTCTCATTTGCAAACCTGTCATCTGTGCATAACATCTCCTTAGTACAATTTCATGAAAGTGACAACTTAGAATTTTCACCTATAAACCTTTGAATAAAGGGACTCTCTTTAATAATTAAATCGACAAATTTAATAATGAAGGCCCTCTGGAGAATTCTATCAGCTCTAAATGGAATGATTCTAAGGCTTTACTTGAGTCATCCAGTTGGTGTTGGAGTTTTGTTCATACAGAATTATATACTAAGCATACTGGAATTCTAGTCAATATTCTACTGTAAGAGAAGCTAGTAAGATTTAGAACATAAATCAAGTTTTCTTCTTTACCCAGAAGAAAGTTGTAGTATTTATCCACAACGCAATTCCAGTAAAAAGAAATCCCCATCAGCAAGAATACTGTAATTTTTATATAGGTGCACTCAAGACTTGAGACATCCTCACCTAAACTTTATGTGCTGGTGCCCTTTAAATTTACCAGCCCTTGGGGCTGGCCATTTTCTGTGCCACCGCATGAATGGTATAAGCATTCAATAAAACACACACAACTCCTGAACTAATGGATATTAAAAAAACTGTAACATCTCTCATAAAACACCTTACGCTTTCACCAAAACCATGTGTAAAGCTTCTAGACTGAGTACGATCAAAGAAATAGCTCCTAATAGTTCCAAATAAATCCACCGTGGCGTGAAAAACCAGAGACTAGATGAACACGTATTAATACGTGAGCGGCCACCTCATACTGGTGACAAAAATCATGTACCAATACATGAGCGGACCACAAAGTGCTAAGATCAAACCTGTAAGTTATAGCTACAAGGTGGAGTTAGATGACTATGGTCCACATAGAGTATTCTAATCACTCCAATCTGGTTCTAGAAAACAGTGAGTTCTGGGATATCCTGAAGGGTGGGGGTAGGGGGACAGTAGGTAGAATGCCACAAAAAGGAGAATCATAAAGATACTGAATTGATGCAAATCAATTACTGAACTCTATCTAAAAAGGTTTGAGGGAACTGTTAAACATGGAGCTCTCATATGACCCAGCAATACCACTTTTGGGAATTTACCCAAAGGACACAAAAACACTAATCCGAAAGTATACATGCACCCGTATGAGTTCATTGCGGCACTGTTCACAATAGCAAAGGTATGGAAGCAACCCAGATGTCCAAAAATAGATGATTGGCTCAAGAAGATGTGGTACATACACACAATGGAATACTATTCAGCATTCAAAGAAGATAAACACATGCAATTTGCAGAGACATAGATGGAATTAGAGGGGATCATACTCAATGAAATAAGTCAGAAAGAAAGAGAAAAATATCGAATGGTTTCATTTATAACAGGACTATAGGGAAACCAAATAGGAGAGAGACACTCAGCCGGGGGTTGGGGGGGGGCGGAGATAAGGGCACAAATTGGAATAGAAAAAAACACAAGGGACCATGGAGATGGATCACGGGCTAATTGGTGGTGGGCTACCCAAGGGGAATACAAAATGTAAAAGACATAAATAATAATAAAAATAAATAAAAAATAAAAAGGTTTGAGGGGCCTCCCTGGTGGCACAATGGGTTAAGCACAGTACTATGAAGCTATCCAGAGCCACTGCAGCATGAGTTTGACACACAACCAGGGAGATATCCACATGGCGCAGCAGACCTCTCCAGTTTTGCTGCTCCCCTCAACAGTATTTCAGTCCATCTGCCTGTTCTGCTCCCCACTCTGTCTCTGGTGAATCCTCTCACCGCCCCCCTCCACCACACACCTCTGGCCTACACCCCAGCTTGTATGTACAAACAAATCAATCTTTAAAAAAAAAAAACATTGTAAAAAAAAAGTTTAGGTGTGAGAATAATTTGAAACACACGAGACTTATCAGAAGTCTTCTAATGAGGCTTTTAGAGTAACACCACATAAGTGAGTGATTACTTCAATCATTAAGGTATAGGTCTAGAAATTACGAAATGGTTTAAGCATGGACAACGCTCAAAAAATGTGTAGTCAACATGTATGTATATATTAGTGTGTAAAGTTCATATAATAAAGTTTCCTCAGTTACTTTAAATCCTCAAGATGCCTAGATGAATCATGGTTGCTGGGATTAGTGTATTTCTCTAACATTCTAACATCATTTGATGATTACTACTATTACATACTCTGAATTTAAGAGAAGATAAAAAGACATGAAGGATATAGCACCCCTTATTTTCAACCAACCAATTCAGATCAAAATGAAATCATACAGCAACACAAAAACAGTCCAAGGGCAAGTTTTATAAACTGGAAAAGGAAAAAACAAAACAAAACAAAACCAACAACCAGAAATTTTTATGTAACTCAAAGACCAAGAAATAGAGAAAATCAATAAAGAGGGGCCTCTTTATTACACATTTATAAAATAATAGCATAATAGTTATTAAAAATGGAGATGAAATTTTTATTTTTGGTATTTTGTGTTTTGCATTCAAAATCAATCATTTTCACAATTTTTCAAAACATACTTTTTGTTAACCAAATGTTCTCCTGCAAACTCTACCCCACCTACCAGTCAACACAACTGAAAGAAAAAATATCCAGTATTTTAGTGAGAGACATATCATCAAAGAAATCAAATGACCCACAAATAGATTGTTTTCAAAGCAATACATTAAAAAAAAAAACATGAAACGTAATCTTTCTGATGATTCAGATGAAACCTCAACATCACACTGTGTCATGTTCCTCATGCTGTGTATTTAAGTGCTTCTAAGAAAATTCTGGTTAGTGATATTTTGGACAAAAAAAAAAAATCCTTATATAGCGCACATAGAATCAAATGACTACAGATTATAATATGGGAATTTTGGTGTGTATTATTTATACTAACCAGAGTGTAATTTATAAGACGCTAAAAAAAAGCTTAAAAATTAAAGTTATAAAGTGAGTATTTATCTTTAGCACATATAATAAAAGCCACTTCTTTCAAACTATCATTTCATATCTGATGACATTACGTTTAACCCTAAAGAACACATTACTTTTAAATACAAAACAATGGTTAACACAGAACTATGTTACATTAAGTGAAGAAAGGAAAGTCACATGTATTGAATGGCACTGGGGCTTTTCAAAGCCATTCCTGTGAAAGAGTCTTTCAATCCACCTTTACAACAGCAACTGTACAAAATGGCTCCACTCTGTATGCTTGCACAAAGAGGTGACATCAATGCTGATCTCACAACTGCCTCAACAACCATTCACTGCTGACCACTGAACAAGTGTTTCTGTTTTATTATCCTGATGACCATAATAACTGAGCCGTATCTAAGTTATTCAGGTGTACCTGACTTCATCTATTTAACTGCAGAGATGCTCAACTTACAAAAACAAAAAAAGCTGAAACAAATGACAATCAGAAATGACTGAATCACTGTACCTTTTAGACACAACCTCAAATCTTAACTTTAGCTACTATACAGGCCATTTGGTACTTTTTGATTCAGTAGTTAGGATAAAAAAAAAAGTTTCTGTATTCAAACATATCTACAGAATGTCAATATAAAATGTGTGAATATATACACTTAATATATACACATACACACACTCACACATCTAGAAACCAGCACTTAGCCACATTCCCATTTCTCACTAATGACTCCATGAAATCACTTATTACTATTAAGACCAGCTTAGATGCTATAAGGTTACAACATATGGCTAAAGGTCAAACACAAGCACCCACCCTCACGCTGGATTAAATTGTTCCTCTTCATGATTTCTGACAAGTATTAATACAGTTTATATAACAACTATGTCTCAATAACTTAGAATCCAGAGTATAAAACCAGTGTCATAAACATTAACTCCCTCACTGTTAAAGAACACCCCTCCATTCTTTTTCCATTACTGATGAGGGTACATCAAACTAGGTCACATTGAATGGTACAAATGAGCTTTACTCTTAATCTAAACAAACATGTGTTAAAACATTCTGAAATGCTGCATCCTTTGATTTCTTCATCTTTTCAATCGCCCGGTGCAGGTCCTGTTGCTGCACAGGCCGAATTTCATCTTCATCATGGCTAAAATGCAAACAAAACAACCAAATATTCAAATAACTTTAGAATAAACTTCCCTAAAATATTTTACCAGAACTAATAAATGAAGTCTCTTTCCTATTCAAGACCCCAAAGACAAGCATAATCACTGATTTCACATCAATTCTTCCAGGAGTTATCTATGCATATATGAGTCTTTAAAAGGATTTTTGAAAAGTATAGGCTGCTAAGAAGTAGGAAGCTAAAATGGCTGACTATAAACATTACAGTTATGGTAACTAAAATCAAATATTTCACACTAAGAAGTAAACATAGAATATCACAAGGTATAAACGTTATGTAAATGTCAGTGCATCTAAATGGGAATAAAATGTCAATAAAAGAATCAAAAGTTATTCCCGTGAAAACTAGAATTAAAAAAATAGCATTCATGTATATGTTCACCTTTTGATGAACTGAAAATAAAATTCCTTACTACTGGGGGCCTCTCTGGTGGCGTAGGGGTTAAGTCTCCCTGGCCAGGGAGTTTCCCACATGGAGCAGATCTCTCCTGTCTTCCCCCACTGCTCCCCTTAGCAGTGTATTTCAGTCAATCCGCCTGTTCTACTCCTCACTGTCTCTGGTTAGCGCTCCCCAACCCTGCACCTCTGACGTACTACACCCCAGTTCTACGCAAAAATAAAATTTAAAAAAAATCCTTACTATTAATAAAAACCAACTAATATAAATCCTCATCATTTCAATAATGAGAAAAACAAAATCCAGTTTGTTATGTCTCCTTTATAATCTACAGACACTTATGACAATGCAAAGGTTTTAAGTCAGATTTTCCATACAGATGGAAGCAACCCAGATGTCCAAAAATAGATGATTGGATCCAGAAGCTGTGGTACATATACACAATGGAATACTATTCAGCATGGAAAGAAGATAAACACATGCAATTTGCAGCGACATGGATGGAATTAGAGGGAATCATACTCAGTGAAATAAGGCAGAAAGAAAAAGAAAAATATCGAACGGTTTCACTTATAACAGGACTACAGGGAGGCCGGGTGGGAGAGAGACACTCAGCGGTGGGGGTTGGAGGTGGGGGGAGGGGAGGATAAGGGCACAAAATGGGAGAGAGGAGAATACAGGGGACCATGGAGATGGATCACGGCTGAATTGGTGGTGGGCTGCCCAAGGGGAATACAAAATGTAAAAGACATAAATAACAATAAAAAAAAAAAGAAATACCCTTAAAAAAAAACAAAAAACAAACAGATTTTCCATACAGAAAAATAAAACACTCAAGTATTCAAATACAGCAGAAAAACTAGGCTCTCATTACTAACACAAATTACTTACGCAACATTTATTCATAGGCTTTTTCCCTCTCCTCTTAATCTTTAAGTATAAAAACCTTTGGAAGGTGAATTCTTGGGTACAGAATTCCCCATTTTTCGCTACCACATTAGCTGGCAACAGATTGAGTGACTCCACAATGGTACTAAAAATAACAAAAAATAGGTCCAGAAACTAGTGCGTACATAGCTACTGGTTAACAGTGTGCCTTTCAGACAAACCTCTCTTTACCAAAAGAAACTTTTTGGGGAAGCTTGCTTGTGACAAAGCTCTGTATACCTGAGACACATGAATGCCACAGGGTCACCTGGAATGAAAGCCTCAAGGGGCTAAGGAAAGGAGACTGAGAAACAAAGGGGCAAGAACTGGAGAACTCATTCAACACAAACCTCAAAAACACACTGGTTTGCTAAGAATTAAGAAATTCTTGATTAGAAGGTCAGTATTTCAACAAGGGTTTAGAAATGCAACATTATTCTGGTCTAGGGTAAGTGGTCTTTTGAGAAATTTCCGTTAAGGGACATGGCTTATCAGAGCTGAATCACTCCTGTTCACTAGTATCTTTGCTGAAATAAGGTTAGTATAAAACTGGTCTCAAACTCATCTTTCTTTGTAACTGTCAGCAGTGACAAATGGCCTGATTTTGTAAATACACTATTGCTAAAAAGCTTAAGTCTTATCTTCAACAATCCCCCTGGCAACACATACACAAATGAAATTTCTAGAATACAAGGCACTTATTTCCTTAAGAAATAAAATTTAAGAATTTAAGACACAAAAGCTATCCTGGGGTACTAGAGAACCCTGTTTATCCAGTATAGAAGGGCAAACCTAATTTTATGGCTACGTTCTATGACCCAGTCCACGGATTTCAATAAAAAGTCAGCTTTTATTTCTTCTTCTTCAAGATCCTCCCCATGACACACCCCACCCCATTTTCGGTTCTCCCCTTTAGAAAAAAAGACAATAAAGTTGCGAATACTATTAATTCCAATTTATCTTACATTCCCTAAGCAGACTTGGTATTATGAAAGAAACGAAACTCAAATAAAAGCTCTTGACGAAGACATCCACTCGAAATATACATACCTTTCTTCTGATGTAGAATTAACATATTCCCTAACACAGAGAAGGGCAGCATCCCGACACATCTCTTTTAGGTCACTTCCTGAAAACCCATCAGTTTCCTGGGCAACTTCTAGCAGGTCCACATGTCTATCCACCTTAACCAGATAGAAAACATGCCTCAAAAACAAATACATACTGTAAAGGACATATCCAAACACTTCTTAAAATTAAAAAGTTAATATATTGGAACAGCACGGGAGAATTGTTCAAAAGAAATTTTTAGTTTCTAGAGGATTTTTCACCATAAAAGTTTAAAATTTGAAATGTAATTTTCATTAATTGTCACTATGACTGAAACAGTGAACTCAGAAAGGTCCCAGTTGACACTTTCCTATAATATTTTCAATATACTTGGCAAACAGCTGGTATCATTAAGTCCCAAGAACATTTTAAAAAAATATACTCTATTAAATTATTCTAACATTTTTTAAAATTGTCATTCTTTAGTAATTCTACTACCTCAACACTCAGTTCCTGTGGTTCTGGCTCCCTAACCTTACTTCATATAGTCAAGCTATTTAAGTGGCCATACTTGGGATTTAACACACTAGGGATAATGTAATCACATTAGACTTATAAGCAGACTAAGTTTAAAATACCATTATCCTTTGATCTAACAATTCCTCTTTAGAAAATTCACCTCTAAATATTCCTGCTTAAGTGTGAAAGACATCTGCATCATTTTTATAGTAATGAAAAAATAGAATTAACCTGAATGCGCTTCAAAATGACATTGATTATATATCATGGATGGCCATACAATGGAATTCTATACAGTTAAAGGTAGGAAAGTTCTCAAAGATAGGTGAAAAAAGCAACATACAGAACAGTGTACATAATTTTACTGATATGGTTCATGTAAAAAGGGGAACAGAATAGTAGCATATCAATTTGCTGTTAAGCACAATGCCATCTGAAAGGCTACAAAGAAAAAGACAGTAAGTACCCAATGAAAGACAACTGGATAAGGAAATTGTGGAATATACTACTCAAAGAAATAATACTTGGCTATCAGAAAACTGAACTAGTGCCTTTTGGAACAAAATGTATGGATCCTGAGGTGATTATGCTAATGAAATAAGTCAGAAGTGAAAGGCAGATACAGGTAGTTTCACTTATTTATGGAATATAAATAACCAAGATCAAGTACTGGCAAAATACAGCAAAAATAATCCTTAGACTCTATGAAAAATAAACTGGTTACCAGAAGGAATAGGAGGAAGGAAGGAAGGAGGGAATTGGGGCAAGATAGTGGACAGGTCACAGGCATGGGAGTATGAATGGAGGGTGAGTGAAGCATATGCACAAATGGAGATATGAAAATGACCCCCCCCAAGTTATATAAATATGAAAGCAACTTTTGAAAGACTTTTCCTTGATACCACTTAGTATGTATTTAAGAATTTTTAAAACGTGACTTTAACCAATTTTCCACAGAAAGAATCTTGCAAAAGTACAGTACAAGGAATTACATTATGTAACCTTTTGGGACTAACTATTTTCTTTTCACTTAGTATAATTCTCCAAAGACTCATCCAGGTGGCTGTGTGCATTAATGGCTTGATCCCTTTTATTGCTAGTAGTATTCCATGATAAGACTGTACCACAGGTTTGTTTAACCACTCCCCTATTAAGGGATATCTATATTGTTTCCAGGTTTTTTAGCTAATATAGTAAAACTTCTATGAATATTCATTTACGAGTTTTTGTTTGAACATGTTTGCATTTCTCTGGGATAAATGGCCAGGAATGCAATTGCTGGGTTTGCATATTTAATTTTCTAACTTCCAAATAGCCTTAATGTTTTTAAAATATTTTATTAGTTTTTAAAATAAGTTTATCCTTTGTCTGCAATACAAACTTTGAGTGCTTTACCTCATCCTTACCACAACCAAAATTCCAATACTTTTCATACCATCAAAATGACCCTTTCTTCCCATCCTTCCTACCTCTTCTGCCTAGTAAACACTGTATTTTTTGGTCTATATTGTACCTTAACTATAAATTCCAACTTCAAAATATAATGCAATAAGTAAAAAAAAAAATAAGAAAACTTGGACAACAGTAGGAAAAATATCAAAGAGGACTTTATAGATATGAAAACATGGTGTTTTAAAAAGCAAGCTACCTTTTAATTAGTTAAAATATACCATTTCTCTCTAAAATGATTTTTTGGACATTAACATATTTAACAGAGTGGGGAAAATTTCTTACTTACATTTTCATTTTTCAAGATGAGTTTCAGGATTGCTTCTCTTTGTTTTAGAGCCTAAAATCAGGAAAGCTGCCAGTTAGTATTTAAAAAAAAATAAGGATCAACTAGCTTTCCTAGTATTTCTTCCTTTCCTTATACCTGACATAATACCTATAGGAAATGACAGAATTCTGATAGAGCTCATGGAACTAATTGGCTAAATCAAATTCTGGACTCTAATCACATACAGTTGTTGTCCTACCAAACTATGTATTTTTCTATTCTGAATCCCCAGTGCCTACAACATAATGTCTGTGAAATAATATACCCTTAACTGTTTTTTGTGTGAATAAATGAACACCTTTGGAACATGTCTCTCCTCTATAGCTCTGCAAATCTCTTTTCCTTGCTAGGAAACTTCTGCTTACTCACCACAGCCATACATATTTTGCCACTAATTAGAAGAGATGGCAATGATACCCAGTGATGCTCCTCAGTTCCTCCATTATAATATTTAACTTCCATGTTCACTAGTTTACATTAGTGAATTTTTATTTATTGTTCAGTCTATTAGTCATACGCTTTCCCTGCACTGACCCTTGTATTATTATAACAGCAAGTAGAAGCTTTTACAGAATATCTTACATACGCAGTTAATATAAATGCTTCTTAAAATTATTATAGCTGAACTCATCCCTAGTACCACAACCACTGAAATAAACAGAGCTGGATATCTGACTATCCAATCAAACAACCTGAAAAACAAAAATCAAACCCAGTTGTTTTTATAACTTAAGTGTGTTAAGTATCAATATTAAGTTGGTATTTTGCTAATAAAATGTGACTTAGGAGTTTTAAGTTAATCACACATCTTGACATAATTATGTAATAAATAAAAGTAAAATAGTGCATTGCTAAAAAACAATTAACAGCATATAAACATAAACTGGGTAAATGTGTCACAGCCCATTTTGATAACTCATAACTAATAAACTTACAGCTTCAGTAAAGGCTACTTTCTGTGCTATTTCCTATAATTTATTCAAAAATCTTCGTCATCAAATGAACAGATTCCATCAATATAATTTCACCTTCAAAATTATTGAGGTAAACTAATTTTCTTTAAGAATGTTCTAATGTCTTGCTAACAAAAGACATTCTTGTGGGAAGCATACAGAGTTAATCTCAACCTGGCAGCAGTTGTGTTTCCAACCTCATCTCTATCAATTTTCCTTGATGCTTTAACTGGACAGCCTGGAAGTCACCATTAAATGTAGGCTTCAATACCCTCTTTTTTTAAAAAAAAGATTTTTTTTTTAAAGATTTATTTATTTATGCACAAGCTGGGGTGCAGGCCAGAGGTGGGGTGGTGAGAAGATTTACCAGAGACAGAGTGGGGAGCAGAACAGGCAGATCAACTGAAGGACACTGCTGAGGGGAGCAGCAGGAGAGACAGGAGAGGTCTGCTGTGCCATGTGGGAAGCTTCCTGGCCGCGTTTTGAACTGTTGCTGCAGTGGCTGCGGACAGCTTCATGGTGCTGCGCTTAACCCACTGCGCCACCAGGGAGGCCCAACACCTTCTTGCTTTTATTCATTCTAATGGGAAAGCCTTTCCTTGCCTCATTTACCTATCAAATTTCTGCCATATTCTATAGCTTGGCTGGAGCCTGTAAATTTCACCAACTCCTCAGATAAAATATTAGTTTTCATTATCATCTCAGGTTCTCACATTTCTTTAAACATACTTGGGTGTGGAACCTTTTATATTATTTATTTACACACCTGGCAAACCCTGCAACACAGAATCCTTTGCGGGCAGGTGCCATGCTCCATTCACCAGAGTCTAGCAGGTGTCTGACACATATTAATGCTCAGCAAGTATGAGTTGTACTCGATAAATTTTATAGTCTTCTACATCAAATTAAAAAAGGCTTTTGTGATTTATTAGGTACATTTCCTAGTAAGAGTGGTAAAATATATGTACACCCTTCTAGGAACGAATAGTTGTAACTGTAGCAAACAGTTGAACAGTTTTTTAACATTTTGTGGTCCGCTCACTTATTAGTACGTGTTTTTATCACCAGTATCAGGTGGCCACTCATGTATTAATATGTGTTCATCTAGTCTCCGGTTTTCCGCGCCACGGTGGATTTATTTGGAACTATTAGGAGCTATTTCTTTGATCGTACTCAGTCTAGAAGCTTTACACATGGTTTTGGTGAAAGCGTAAGGTGTTTTATGAGAGATATTACAGTTTTTTTTAATATCCAGTAGTTCAGGAGTTGTGTGTGTTTTATTGAATGCTTATACCATTCATGCAGTGGCACAGAAAAAGACGGCCCCAAGGGCTGCTAAATTTAAAGGGCACTGGCACATAAAGTGTTAATACATTTTAGACCATGTTTACTGCCAAACTGATGGGCTAAACTGCCAAATATAAAATGTGGCAAGTAATTTTTAGCCAGAGACTGTAAATGGTTTTAAAATTTTTTTCAAATTTTGATACAAATTACAGTAAAATTTCCTCTACATAGTGATATATACGTGCTATAGCTATGACAGTATGTAGCATATATTCAATTACTAACAGTAACTTTTCTTTTTCAATCTAAAGGCAAACAAAAGCCTCCCCGGTGGTGCAAGGAGTGAAGTCTCAGCATTATGAAGTAATTCACAGCCACTACAGCACGAGGTGGATCCCCAGGCAGGGAACTAACCCACATGGCGCAGCAGACCTCTCCTGCCTTACGCACTGCTCCCCTCAGCAGTGTCCTTCAGTCGATCTGCCTGTTCTGCTCCCCACTCTGTCACTGGTGAATCCTCTTACCACCCCACACCTCTGGCCTACACGCCAGTTCTTATATGCATAAATAAAATCTTAAAAAAGAGTATCAGTAAGTTATAATCATCTATTTAAAGAGTACTTCCTAACAGATTAAAATGCTAAAAGGAAGATAGTACTGGTTTAACACCAATCTCATATTTAAAATTGTAATATCTTAGTACTAGTCAATTATTAATCTTGTCAGAGGAAAGAATTACAAATGCCAAGAATTTATCAAATACATCCCAGTTATTCTTCCTGTCGGCCGTTCTGAACACAGGAAGTCTTTAACCCTACTTTTACCCTATGCTAAACCAAAACTGTAATTTAGACGGTCTCATACACCTTCCCTAAGTTAACGTCTACTTTAACACTACTTTTACCCTATGCTAAACCAAAACTGTAATTTAGATGGTCTCATATACCTTCCCTAAGTTAACGTCTACATTCCAAAGTCATTAAAGTGGCTAGGCAGGGCCTCCCCGGTGGCGCAGAGGTTAAGCACTGCGCTGTGGAGCTGTTGGCAACGGCGACGCGAGTTCGATGCCCGTCCGGGGAGAATCCCACATGGCGCGGCAGACCTCTCCTGCCTCGCCCGCTGCTCCCCTCAGCAGTGTATTTCTGTTCTGCCTGTTCTGTTACCCGCTCTGTCTCTGGTGAACCCTCTCGCCGCCCCACGCCTCTGTCCTGTACCCCAACTTGTATGTATAAATAAAAAATAAAAATCTTTAAAAAAAAAAAAGTGGCTAGCCAAACTTGAGTTAATTATATACTCTGAAGAGAAGATTGTAACACTGACCTTAGGAAAAGAAAAAAAGAGGAAGAGAGTCGAAGGACAAAGAAGCAATAATGGGGATTCTTGGCATATTCCCTCCTGTCTTTCCTAAATTGTAAGTCCTGTTAAAGAAATTATTCCCTTCTTGAAACCATAGGCAAAGTCCTCCAAAAAGGTGACTATTTAACTATTCATAGTATCAGTCAAAAGCACCTACCGGCTGGTTGATATGAAATCTTGTAGGCATTCTCCTCATGATAGCTGAGTCAAGATCCTGAGGACGATTAGTAGCTCCCATTACTATAACCTAAATATAGAAAGAAAACACAAAATATTAACTACTAATCTTACTCTTTTTTAGGTTGTTATTTTAGGGTTTAGAAGATATACAAAATTAAAGGCCCTTTTCACTAAATCTGTAAGATCTGATTTTAAGGCATTATTACTTAAATCTTGATGGATACAAGTCAAAGTTAATTCTAAATAAGTTCAAATGATAGCAAAGCTAATTAAGACTGATACATTTCACCAGACTGCTAATAAATGAATTATATGTACTGTGTGTTACTGAAGAATTACAAAGAATTTTTTAAAGCATTTCATGTTACACAGTTGCTCAACTGTTACAAATGGAATAACCTAAAGTCACTTACATTACAGTCTGGGAGTACAAATGGGGGTTGGGGGCTTCAAATTCTTTAATCATATTATAATTAAAGAAAGAATAATTTCCTCTAAGTCTGAGGATTCTAATAATAGTAGTAGATATCATGTACTTTTCCCTCTATATTTCACATCATTTTCTTCTCAAGGCACTATCATCACTTCAGGGGATGTTTTCTCAGTGCTAATAAACCTCAAGCAATAAAACTTTAAACACAGGTAATAGGATAAAAGCAAACATCCATATGCTAAGTAGAAGAAGAAGAAAAAAAGGAAAACCAAAATGCTGGGGACCCTGTGTCTGTCTCTTATTCACAAAGTATGAAGAAAGGCCAATGAGCAACGACAAAAATACACAAAACAGGTTAATTTCTGAAGGGTTTCAATAGTACCATTAGTATATAATCCATTAACAGAATACATCACTATCCAAAATGCAATTTATTGGAATTTCTAGTGGAAACATGTACTTCTTTATTACTTTGTTTCAGCCTAACAAGTCTTAGATTTCTGAAATAATCTGAACTCTGACTCCAGAATAAGTCAAGAAATCCACTACATTTCATTTTCCACTTCAAATTCTCGATATTTATGATATTTATGGGTGAAATTATTTTCAATTAACTGTAAGAGGTTGCCACCTTGAGGGAAAAAATGTAAATACAAAATTAAATTTGAGAATTGTTATTTGGGTTGAGTGGTCCTAATATCTAAATATTAATACTCATGATCTATTTTTCTTTGACTTTCTACAATGGTATAATTAGTAAGAAAATTTTCTACCAAAAGAAAAGTCTTAATAGTAATCAATGAACCAACAGCAAAAGATAAAGGTTTAACGTAAGGAAGTACATTTGAGACATACTCAGGATATTTATTCAGAAAAAGAAGAGTTGACTGAAGCACCTTGTAGTTTCACTTGAAGCAAATTTTAATGGATGATTTGAAAGGGCAAAATATAACCTTTATACATATGTCAACTCCAATTCAAATAAACGAAAATTCAAAATGGGAGGCAATAAGTAATTTTTTAGTATTTAAGCAGCAAGATTAGTGTTCTCTTTAGATAGTAAATCTTTTAAAAACTGAAGCTAATTGTTTTAAACCAATTTGCATTTAAAAGTCAGATATAAATTCATACCTCAAAGCTTTAATTATGTCAATGAATGACCTAAAATTATACTCATGTCCCTCAAGAGGAGGAACTGGACCATCAATTGAATTTCCAGTAGTGGTGATATGTTTAATTGGGTCATTCAACTACTTCTGTTTCCAACTGTCTGTTTTCTTGGCTTTTACAAACAGATTAAACTTTTTGCAAATCTGCAAAAAAGTAAAGAAATCAAACTGACGTCCACAGTGAAGCCTATGCATAAGAGTGGTATGCAATGATAGAAGCTGACCATATACCACACAGACAAGCACAGATCTTACAAGATGGGGTGCATTTTGGAAACATCAGAAGCCAGAAAGCCTGATAAGAGAGCACCTCACACAAAGCCAGAACCCACAAAGCATTACAGTCAGAAAATTGGTGAAATGTTAGAAAAACCACTTAGCAGAGTCAAGCCTTGGTTTAGGATAGACATGTAAAAATAAAATCACATACATAAAATCTATGAGATCTCATGGCTGATGAACAGCTAACATGGATCTTGAACTGTAATTACACAGTGAGAAATTTGTAGTGAGAAAAATAAGGCAGAAGACAAATTTAAAATTCCCTTAGAGAAACAAACCTTCAAAACAGGTTTCACACACAAACTTCAACCAAGTATTTCTTTTCCCAACAAATTACAGAACACATGAGGAGATACTCATCATAAACTCAAATGACAGGATCAGATGTTCAAAGAGTCATGTGAGAATTATTGAAATATAGACTATAAAATGAGTATGTTAACATATTTAAAGGCATAATATAAGAATTTTTAAAAATCACAGAGACAATACACAAGAAACAAAGCACCATTGTTATAAGCAATGTTAAGTCAAAAGAAACACATACAGAAAACTCAATAATGACACTTCCTTTTACTCATCATAATGGTCCTAAGAACTTCAAGGAGCGGCTTTACCCTGATTTTCTCTCTTCTGTTCTACTTGTTTCAGACACTTAAGTAAAACCGTAAGATCAGATCCTGACCACTTAAGTAAAAATAATTATGAAAAAAGTTTGTAAAAAGCTTAACCAGTCCAACCAAATTTTTATGAACAACACAAGTTTAAGGCAGATTTATTACAAATACCTGGCAGCTGTGATCAGTATCCAATCCATCCCAGAGACTCATAAACTGAGCTTTCATCATGGCGGTAGCTTCATGGTCAGAACTTGAACGGTTTCGTAGAAAGGAGTCTAGAAGGAAAAAGTCCTTAACCTTAGGAACCAACAATTTACTCCTCATAAGATTTTAAATTATTTAATCAAAAGCTTACAACTTCATGAAAGAATACAAGGAAAAAAGCTCAACTACAATTTTAGCAAATTAAAACAATTCACAATCTTCATTTCTCTCCTAAAAATAGTCACACCTACATGTACAAAAAAAGTAAAGTATCCAGTACTGAAAGACGTAACACTGGAAAATGTCAAAATACCATTAAGTGAGAAAATATAGAACAGAAAATGGTTTAAAACATACCTGCTAGAGTGTGTGTATGTGTGTGTGTGTGTGTGTGTGTGTGTGTGTGTGTGCACGCGTGAGAGAGAGAGAGAGATACATGGTAAAAAAGACTTTTAGGAAATACACTGAAAATGCTAATAATTTAAGTTATCTCTATGATACTTAACAGAATCATTTGTCTTAAATATTGTCTATAATGAAGAGAAAATACTTTTGAAAAGGGGGAAAACATTTTCTAAATTATAATGAACAAGAAATACTTCTTTAAATGGGGAAAATATTTTTTCCTAGAACAAAAAAATTGAAAGGCGGTAATCCAAGAATGGAAAAATATAATAAAAATAAATCCTAGATTCTGGACAACCCCTATTTCAGATGTTTTGTCTTCTATCCCTTCAAATCACTGGAATTGCTGAGTAACTTCCACATTTCAGCATTAAAACTACAACTTGAAGTCTATCGCTTATACATGAAAATGGCACCAAAATGCTACATAATGTGCTAGGTGCAAGATTTAAAACGAAAAAAAGTTTAAATACAACTATAAATATAACACATTATATGACAAGAGAGAGCCTTTGTTGGCAAACATATATCCTGGGTTTTTAGGCTTGAGGCTAAATGTGTATTGTATTCAATACAGTAAAATCCAAGCTGAGAAATTACCATAAAAATTAGTACTAAGTAATTAGACCCCAGAAGTTCCAAGAGGAAGAAAGAAAAACTACTCTGGATCTTCTTAGCCAACACAAATTCTCTAATAAAACAAGCCATAAATCATCTAATCTAAGAGAGACACAGGGAAATGAAACACTATGAAATGGAATTAACAATCAACAGATGAAACAAACCATGTAATAACAGTATGTTTAAATTTAAAGACATAAAAGGGTTTGAATTTTAACAAAAGAGAAGCTACAGTGAAAAAATTTTGAAAAACAAAGAAAACTTCTAAAGTTCAAATATAGTCAACAGACTACAACCCAGATTGTGACATTAAATAGTCAAGCAGTGGCTTTTTATAACTTACTGAGACATTGATGTACCAAAAAAATTTAAAGCTGCCAATTAAATGATGATACTAAAAGAAAAAAACTTCCAATAATATGCTATCTCAATTTTACTGTTTTGTAAAAAACAAAACTGAATTACAGAATTGATGAACCATGATAGAGAACTAAATGATAAAAATGTGAAAAAGCCTCAAAACTAAGTGGAAAATTGAGGAATGTTTTTTAAAAATGGAAACCTTACATTTAAAAGATATATAGTGGCTGAGAAATTTCCCAGAATTAATAAAGGCCACAAATTCTCAGACTGAAAAACACAGTACATTTTAGCAGAGTAAATAAAAATACAGACCCCCAAAAAACAGTTATATAGAACAAGATAAAAACCTAGCAACTAGAGAGAAAAGATAAATTATAAAGAAATATTAAGCTGTAAGAGTGCTTAAAAGCAACAAAAAAGATGGGAAAGATAATGGAATTGTAGCTTCAAAATGCTGACCAAAATAATGCAGTATTAAAAGTGAAGGTAGGAATAACAGTATCTTCACACAAAGACAGAATTATTGTAATCATGGATCGTTGCTCAAAGAACTTTTAAAGACTTCAATAACGATAGTAAATCCAGAAAAAGCAGGGTGCAAGAAGGAACACCGAGCAAAAAAAAAAAAAAAAAAAAAAAAAAAAAAAAAAAAAAAAAATATATATATATATATATATATATATATATATATATATATATATATATATATATGGCAAACATAGGCCAGAATATCAATCTTCCACAACTTACAAAGGGGGTAATTTCCCGATAAACCCATTGTAACTTGAAAATATTCATATCCAAATTCTATTTAATAAACCTAATCTACTGAACATCAGACCTAAAATGAGTCCAGAGGGTTACGCTTGTTTGTAGTTGGGGAAATTATCTAACACAAAGGCTATTTCATAATAGCACTATCTCATGTAATAAAATACTGTACTGAAACTGCAGTAATTCAAAATTCAAAGTACAGTTTCTACAGAATATGTACTGCTTCTAGAGCACCATGAAGCTGAAAAATTATAATCTGAACCATTGAAAGTTGAGGAAAATCTAAACCTGCCACAGAAAACAGGAATAAAGAAAAAAGTACACTAGACTAAGAAACACAGAGTAATGTGACAGAAATAAATCCAAATACATGTTATCAAAACAAAAGCAAACTGACTACACTTCCTGGTTAAAGATTAAAGCATTCTGAAGTCCAGTTCTATGTTCTTTTGTGCAGGATACACACAAAAAAGGCTCAAAATAGAGTAAGTGAATGAGAAAGATACACAAGGTGAACAAGCAACCAAAGTACTACATACCCATACACACCTTTGTATATTTCTATAGAGTCTACCATATTTCATAAGTATAATAGCATAACTAATTCAACTCTGTAGTTTTGACTTTTTAAATACGTAAATTATGTACTAGGAACAGAACAAAATATTGATGATCTGTAAAAAAAGAGAGTCCACTAATATAAAAGTTGTGATTTAGGGGGAAAGAAGATGCTATGGAAAAGGATACAATTAGGGTCCTTCATAATGCTATAAATTTTTAAAAGGAATGTATTTATGAAGGTAGTGAAGAAATTTGTAAAACAGACACAAAATGTGTAAGTCAAAAATGAATGATAACTATATCTGAATTTAAATCTGTCTAACAGAAACTACCAAAAAGTGAAAAGACAAGCCAGTCTAGAAAATATTTGAAATGATAATAATCAACAAGGTGTTACTAAGAAAAATGCAAATAACCCCAAAGAAAAACTAGCAGTTTCAAGCAGAAAACACAAAAGACTAATCAACATAATAAAATATGCCAGATTTACTAGAAAGCCAGGAAACACAAACTAAAATAACGATGAGATACGCTTTAAGTTGGCCAAAAATTAAAGATAATGTTTGAAAAAATAAATTTTAGGGAGCATGTAGGAAAACTATACACTGGTGAGAGTGAAAACAGGTTTAACCACTCCAAAGAACTAGAAATCTTAGGCTGAATATGGAAACACCACACAGGCAAATAGTTCAATTTCTAGTTATCTATCATGGACAAAACGCGTATGAAGAAACGTACACTGATGCACAGTACTTGCTGTTCGTAATAGGGAAAACAAAAAATTATCAAGGGACCTTCCTGGTGGCACAATGGGCTAAGCACAGCCCTATGAAGCTATCCAGACCCACTGCAGCACGAGTTTGATGCCCGGCCAGGGAGATTTCCACATGGCGAAGCAGACCTCTCCTGCCTCGCCCGCTGCTCCCCTCAGCAGTGTGCTTAAGTTGATCTGCCCGTACTGCTCCCCACTCTGTCTCTGGTGAATCCTCTCACCGCCCCACACCTCTAGCCTGCACCCTAGCTTGTACGCATAAATAAATCTTTAAAAAAAAAAATTATCAAGTAAGGGAATGAACACATTATGGTTTGTTCTATAGCACAGAAATCACACATCACACATTAGGATGTTGACTACCACTTTTCTGTTTTACTAGTTTGGCCTAATAAATGTTAAAAAACTAAATATGGTCATGTAAATACCACCCTTTAAAATCGTATTTTAAAATGCTCAAGTAGAAAACAGCATACCTATTTCATCTATAAAGATGATGGAAGGCTGCAGCTTTATGGCAAGGGAGAAAACAGCAGCAGCCAACTTCTGAGACTCTCCGTACCACTTATCAGTCAGTGTGGATGGCTGAAGGTTAATAAATCGACAACCTGCTTCTTTGGCTGTAGCCTTGGCAATCAAGGTTTTACCACAGCCTGGAGGTCCATAGAGAAGTACACCTAGAAATTAACATGTTATTTCGTTACTTCCTTAAAGAGAATGAGACATTTGCTTAAGTTCACGTAATAATCAACACATTAATTCTGCCCACACCAAACGTTTTTCTAACTTAGTTTCCTGTTTTCACTAATGTTTTTTTGATAGTAGAAGATGAAAGAGACATATCTAAGTTCAGTGTCGGTGATGACATACATTTGGGATTGTGGAGCACTCTGTCCCTTCCCTTCAAGAAAAGGTTCAGTTCAGGATAATACAGCCTATCATTGTGACAACCAAATTCACACCACCCTTGCAGACAAATAAAATCACTTCCACTTTCACTAGCTAGGAGAGAGCACCACAGCACTTCGACAATGGCTTGGAGAAAATTGACAATTTCAGAAAGGATTGCAGCAAATGCCGTTTTATTATTGTTCAGATTAAGTTTTAGACAAAAGGATCTGTGCCTTTTTCCATACAGATAATGATCTCTTCTTAAAATGAACATATATTGTCACTCTTACCTTTATTTCCAAATAAAGCTGTATTATTAACCTACAGTCTACACTGATAGCAGTTTGCTGCTAAGTACAATTTAAGTCAATTATTTTAATATATAAAAGATCTAAACAAGTCAAGGTGTTGAACTTGGAATCATCATCAATTTTTTTCAACGAAAACAAGGTGTAGCATTTTCTAAGTTACTATAATACTAAAGTTATGGCCCTGTCTATAAACAAATCATTTACAGAAAGGTCTGACAAAAATCATAATCTGCAAATCTCTTTAATATTGCTTAATTCAGAGCTTCTCAATTTTTCTTAAGTAATAGCACTTAAAAGATAACAAAATTTGGGGGCCTGCCTGGTAGCTGGAAGGGTTAAGTCTCTGCGCTATGAAGCTATCACAACCACTGCAGCTCAGACTGATCCCCCACCAGGGAGCTAACCCACATGGCTCAGCAGACCTCTCCTGTCTTGCCCGCTGCTCCCCACAGCAGTATATTTCAGTCACTCAGCCAGTTCTGCTCCCCACTGTCTCTGGTGAATCCTCTCACCCCCCACTCCTCTGGCCTACACCCCAGCTCTTGTATGCATAAATAAATAAAATCTTTAAAAGAAAAAAAAAGAATTTAACTCAATAATCCAACTTTTAACCAAACCCTTGATCTAGGCTCAAATAAGCTATTAGAAATTGTCTTTTGGGGGGGGGGGGGATCACAATAAACAAAATCTTTTTATTAGGAAAAAAACATATTTGTGCTTCAGGAAAAAAAAAGTGATAGACAGCTTTGTGGTTTTAGATAATGTAACGTTTACTGATGACTGTCATTCTCCATTTACCAGAAGCAAAAACTGTCTACTTCGTAAAAATTTATTAGGTTAGGGCCTCCCTGGTGGTGCAAGGGGTTAAGTCTTAGCACTATGAAGCCAGCTGCAGCAACAAGTTCTATCCCAGGCCAGGGAGCTTCCCATATGGCGCAGCAGACTCTCCTGCCTTGCCCACTGCTTTCCTCAGCAGTGTATTTCAGTCAATCTGTCTGTTCTGCTCCCCACTCTATCTCTGGTGAATCCTCTCAACACCCCAACGCCTCTGGCCTATACCCCAATTCTTTTATGCATATATGAATACATCTTTAAAAATATATATTAAATATATTAGCTTCAATTACCTTTGAAATATAAATTAGCACAACTTTTGATGTAGCTGTAAAATTAGTAAGATAAGCAACCACAACTTATACAGTGTTACTCTGAAAATTCTAATTTTTGAAAATGCATATGTCTAACAATTTGAGTTCAGTCTTAACTAGTCACAAAAGTCAAACCTGTCTAGTTTTGGTAACACTATACATAGGAGCTTCCACCAGATTAGAAATAAGTTACCCATAGTGTTTGTATCTGAGAGTGTTGGTAACATACTTCTATTTATCATATAAGCACCATTTGAATCACCTTTAACATGGTTAATAGTTAAATAAACAAGAAGAGCCTTATATCTAACAATGCAATTATAAATACTTATAGTTCTTGAGTTCCAAGGCTTTCAAAATGATTACTAGTAGGAAAAGTTTTCCATAAATTAATTAGTATTTAATTTCTAGTCCTTCTACAGCTCATTATTTCAGGTAAAAAAAAAATCATATCAATCTAAAAAGAATTAAGATTACAAAGAGGAAAAAATAAATCACTAGAATTGTGAAACAAAAATAAATCTTATCCTGAAAACAAAATAATCCAAGTTTCAATTTGGATTTTTTACTCTTGATTTCCCAAATTTTCACTAGGAAAATATTACTTAGAAGGAAAAAGTACAAAACTGAAATAGATTATTTTGACATGTAGCTGAAAAGGTAAAATTTTAATCTAAATTTAAGAAGCTGAAAAATAAATCATTATTTTAAAGCTACTATTTAAAAGTATTCATGGTATCTCACATTCTCGTAAGAATCCAGTCCAAACACCAGTTCTATAATGGCACAAGATTCAATGTTTTTTAGATTTTTTTTTTTACTTGAAAAACACTGGTTTAAAGCATTATATGGGTTTCAGTTGTACAGACTTACATATCAATATGTGCATATATTATTATATGCTCATCACCAAAAGTCTAGTTTCCACCTGTTGATTTCTAATCAAGTAGCAAATAAAACTTTTGTCATACCTTTTGGAGGCTGCAGAAGCCTGGAATTTTCAAACAAGTGTTTCTTTTTAATAGGTAAGATAACTGTGTCTTTCAGATCTGTAATGACATCATCCAAACCTGCTATGTCACTCCAAGTAACCTGGTAAAAGGCAAATTTTACCAGCATAAATTTCAAACAAATGTATATGCACTAAAGTAAAAGAAATTCCCCCATATGGCAAACTTTAATCTTATAATTACACATAAATAGAAGATTAAAATGATATATTAATGTGATTAAAGACTTTACACAGCAATATTGAAATTATTCAATTGTTATGAAACTGCAAGAAAGGAATTTAATAGTCAACTACCTACTACTTTTAATAAAGCACTAGGTCTATCACTCCAAACTGTAGAAATCTAAAAAGCTGAATTCACTCTACTTAAGAAATATTCTGCCAAGAAGATTGATAACCAGCTCAAACAGATAATTCACCACTTAAGGATGAGGAACTGCTCACCAGGAATGTGCCAAAAATCACATATGATGCTAGGAAAGAATTTCAGAAATGAACTCTACATCCAGTCCAAACTTACCAGCCGAAAGTAAAACTGTCAAAACTGTGTTGTTATAAATAGTAAATAGGGATAGATAATCTCAAAATAGACAAACTTGTATATTTTAAAGCCTCCTGACAAAACTTGGTTGGGGGAAATAAACTTAAAAAAAAAGTATGTCTAATCTGGCAGAATAAAGGGTTTGAACCATGGGGCTAGTCAGAGCAATATTTACAGCAGATTTATTTTCTTCACAACTTAAAAAAGGTGAAAAATTGCAAACAAATCTGAAAAAAAAATTTACCTTTCACTGTAGCTATGATAAAAAATGGACCCTGTTAGTACAGACATACTCAGAAGTAATATGGTAGGGTCGCAAGAAAGTACTGTAAATTTATAAATTGAATTTGAATGGGGACGTGCATGAGAGATATGTATATTTCTGTGCACACAGATGTTAACAGACATTGTAGATTTTTATTTTCTAGATATGAAGGTCAAATCCTATTTCATTCTATTTATTGATACCTGCTCTTAGAAAATTTATCTATACCTGGTACATTTACATAGGATTTTACAGTTTATAAATTACATTACTCTGATCCTTAAAATAATGAGTGCATTATCCCTGGATTATACATGAGGGAACTGAGATTCAAAGAGGAAATAACTTGGCAAGGATATGGAAAAACTGGAATTCATGATCTTACATTGTCTACCATACATTATTGCAAAAATCTAAAATTAAACTTCATATCAAATGTCCACACAGCTTAAAGAAGTACAGGCATACCTTACTTTATTGTTTCACTTTATTGTACTTTGTAGATACTGAGCTTTTTAAAAAATCTTTAGGAAGTGGTAAGCTGCTAAAAGCTTTGACAATAGCATTTTTCTAGCAATAAAATTCCTTAAAATTTCTTTAAGAAATATTGTTTCTTTAGACACAGTGCTACTGCACACTTAACAGACCATACAATTACAGTGTAAAAATAAGTTTCAATGCACAGAAAATCAAAAATTTCAAGTGACTCTCTTCATTTCAATACTCAGTTAATTTTGGTGGTCTGGACCAAACCTGCGACATCTCCAAGATGTGCCTGTGCATTTTATATGCTACAAAGGTGAATATATAAAAGTACAAGTGTGCACAAAAAAAGGGGTAACATACCAAGTCTGAAACTGTTATCCTTAGAAAGCGCTGCTTACAAAGTTGGCCCTAGGCTGGAATAAGGGTACTTAGATTTTGGAAGAGTTCTCACCATGGCAGGTAAGAACAGCCCACTGCCCCTTAATTGTGCAAAGAACATAGTTTATGGTGGATACCTGTTTCCTTCTGGCAGTCTAGAATGGTAAATGTTAGGAATATGGAGTTTCTGTGACCAAGGCATTACGTTGCTCGTGAGCTTCCCTGGTGGATAGCTTTTCACATAGGTTGTCAAAATTTGTTGCCTCGGGAACTAAGCACATCCTATCTGATTTTTACTGGAAAAAGACTCAGAACCTTGTGTCTGATTTTCTCTAGACTTCAACCTATGTTCCTCTTTACTGATTTTTTTTCAGCTTTTTTAATTAAATTTTTTTTTATTTGTGTCTTTTACATTACTGTATATTCCCCGTAGGTTTCCCACCACCAATTCACCCGTGAACCGTCACCACAGTTCCCTGTGCTCCCCTCTCCCCCGTTCTAAGCCCCAAACCTCCCCCCTCTCACTGGTTGACACTCTTGTATTTGGTTCCTCTATATTCCTGTTATAAGTGAGACCAAAAAAATTTCCATGAATACCATTCTGAATCCTTTGATACCTCTTAGAGAATATCAAACCTGGTTATAGTCTTCAGAACCCTTGACACAACATAAAATATTAGGCAAAAAAAATCTTAGGTATGGCCTTCCCTGGTGGTACAGGGATTCAAGTCTCGGCAATACCAAGTTATATCACCAGCCATTGTGACCTGAGTTTGATCCCCAGCCAAGGAACTAACCCACATGGGGCAGCACACCTCTCCTATCTCACCCACTGCTCCCCTCCACTCTGTATCTGGTGAATGCTCTTATCTCCCCACTCCCCACCACCTCTGCCCTACACCTCAGTTCTTATATGCATAAAAATAAATCTTAAAAAAAAATCTTAGGTGTGATCAGAGATACATACATGCATGTTAAGAGGGTCTACTAGATGAGCAGCAATACTCATTTCATATTCTGAAAGCTTCACATTTTTCACACCAATTTGCTTCATTAGTTTTTCTGCCTAGAAAGAAACAAGCAACCTCCTTTAGTTTGGCATTTAAATATTAGCATTTCAAAATTATCTGTGAAATCTAAAGAGCAATGAAAAGATGTCCAAGACAAGAATTTTCCAGGAATATTCTAGTTCCCTTATTCTTACCTTTCCCATTGTAAGTACTTGGGTAAAGAAAAGATTAGAGCTTCTACTCCACAAAACCCAAAGCCAGCTCTTGGGAAATGAGAAAATAGGATACAAGACTGAAGATTACACACACACAGCCTCACACTGCTCCAATGAGACTTTAGGGTCCGACTTGATTTCTCTTTCATAGTAGGATTATTTATTATGATAGGTGCAGGGGATCCTGAAGACGAAAGACTGAGGAGTTAACGATATCAAGAAATGGACAACTGGAATTTGTTTCTTTCAATAAACAGTCATCTGAAATCAGGTATCCAACCTCCTTCAAACATCCAAGTAACTACAACAGGTGTCCACACTTATTTCATTTCAATATTTTTTCTGAGATACCATCCTTTGAAAGTCAACTCCTAGGGCAGGACAGGCAGAGATAATAAAGTAATTGTGAACCAGAAGTATATCTCTATGTACTTTTAGAGCTAGACAAAACTAGCCTGAAACCTATGAGACTTACTATTTGACCAAAGCTTTCCAGTAAAATAAAAAGGACAATACTGATTTATTCAGTAGACCTGAGTATCATTTCCAAATACGATACATGGATTGTCTCACTAAATCCATAGAGTGATACTGAAGTAGGTACTATTGCCCCCCACCCCATCGTGAAAAAAGAAACTGAAGTTTAGCATGATTAAATAATTTCCACTAGATTTAAAGCTAGTATATGGAATAGACAATAAGAGAATTTAGGCAGTCTGACTCTATTGCTCATACTCTAAACATCACCAGATTTATTTTGGTTTCTGTAATTTTTAGATGGGAGTTTGTGACCAAGAAAATCTCTTATGATCTTTAAATGACAAATTAAAATTCAATTAAGTGAACACTTTTAGAAATGAAGGTGCTCTTAATAGTCTTTTTTCCTTAATTTCATTGTTTTCTTAATATGCTTTTGATTAGGGGCCTCCCTGGTGGTGCAGCGGTTAAGTGCTGCTGCGCTGTGGAGCTGTCGATAGCAGCGACGCGAGTTCAAAGCCCGGCTGGGGAGATTCCCACATGGCGTGGCAGACCTCTCCTGCCTCGTCCACTGCTCCCCTCAGCAGTGTGTTTCCATCAATCTGCCTATTCTGCTCCCCACTGTCTCTGGTGAACCCTCTCACTGCCCCACGCCTCTGGCCTGTACCCAAGTTTGTATGCATAAAAATAAATAACTCTAAAAAATATATATGCTTTTGATTATGTAAGATGTTACTGTTCGTCATGGGTGTCTCTACTCTAAAATCACACCGTGTAGCATTACAGTTATGGGATTAGGATAAATGTACATTATATTTTAGTAAAAAAAGCTTCTTTTAGGGCCTCCCTGGTTGCGCAAGGGGTTAAGTCTCAGCACTATGAAGCTATCCACAGCCACTGCAGCACCATCAGCACCAGTTTCATTCCGGGCCAGGGAGCTTCCCACTGCCTCGCCCACTGCTCCCCTCAGCAGTATACTTCAGTCATTCTGCCTGTTCTGCTCCCCACTCTGTCTCTGGTGAATCCTCACAACCCACCCCCCACCCCTGGGCACCTCTGGCCTATACCAGAGCTCTTGTATGCATAACTAAATAATTGTTTTAAAAAGGCTTCTTTAAAAAAAGTGCTCTGAAATACTTCCATTTTTCCTATTTAGCCACTCCCCGTAAATTCCTGACTTAATGAATACTTCTTTTTCAGCCTTTTTATCCTTTTGGCAAATATCTTTATATCTTTCACTGCTTTTAAATCTTTCATATCAACTCTGAAAGCTATGCTATTTCATTATCTTAGCTAATATCAATGTATGCCTCTTTTTCAATACACTTCTGTAAATGTGAAGCTATTTCACGAATCTTCTTTTTAGGCCATACCCTAAAACAAAAGATCTCAACAGAACGGGGAGAATAAAATGAATGTTTATTAAGCACGTACTACCATATGCTCAGCATGTGCAAAGCATTTTAAATCAACCCCTAAAACCACCCTGAAAAGTAGAAATTACTCTCATTTTTTTCAGGTGAGGAACTCAAAGGACAGAGAAATTAAGAGTTACCAAGATTACACAGCCAGGAATTGGCACTGCCAGAGCTGAACCTCTGATGGGCCTAATTTCAAAATCCATGTTCTGTTAAAACACCATTCCTCACTTCACAGAATAAATGAAAAGAAAGTACAAAAAAAAAACCCCCCACTATTCCACCACCAACTGTGTTCCAGGAGTAAGTTATCTAGTTGCCTAGCTTTGACACCTTTGAGACCCTACTTCTAAAATGTTTTAACTAGACAGCCTCCCTGGTGGCGCAACGGGTTAAGCGCTGCGCTGTGGAGCTGCTGGCAGTTGCCGGGCGGGTTCGATGCCCGGCTGGGGAGATTCCCACATGGTGCAGCAGACTTCTCCTGCCTCGCCTGCTGCTCCCCTCAGCAGTGTATTTCAGTTGATCTGCCTGTTCTGCTCCCCACTGTCTCTGGTGAACCCTCTCACGGGCCCACACCTCTGAACTATACCCCAGCTTGTATGCAAAAATAAAAAATAAATCTTTAAAATGTTTTAACTAGAAAACAAAATTATGATTGGATTCTTCTAAAAATGGCTTATGTTCACACACTGCTTTACTATTTGTAGCTTACTGACAATTATATTTTCTAGTCATCAATGTTTGCTTGGTTTTCAAAGTAGGTCTCAAGTAAACATTGTCTCTGCAGAAGGAAATGGTGGGCTGGGGGAAGAAAGAAGTTGGGGGTAGGAGGAAAATTCACTCTTTACTATATACCCATCTTTTTACCCTTTCATGATATTTCTTTTTTTTCCTCCATGTGAGTTTTTTTTTTTTTAAACCAGGGGAGAGTGTGAATGCAGTCCCCCACTACCACAAATTATGCAGTCGAGTTTCCCACATTTGGGGAAATCGCAGGGGTCAGCACATCCGGAGTGCAATGGATAAGCCTCACCCTGGGAAAACCACCTTCGTGATCACGGTATCTCCCCTGCCAGGTAAGTATCCCATGTGAGTTACTAAAAACAAAACAAAACAAAAAAACATGAAGTGGAGTAAGAAAGTGAAACTAGTATTTTTGCCTGAAACGGGGAAGGTGGAAAGGGAGAACAGAAAAGAAAAACTCATTTAAATCAGACTCTAATCAAAAACCTTTACTGAGACACATAGCTTAAGTACTCCAATTTAGGTGTCAACAGGGGAAATTATTGTTATAAAGCTTTAAAAATGCAATTAAATGGGGATAGCAAAGAATTTTGAGCAATCATCTTTATATAATAGGCACAAGCCCTTACCACAAACTTCTATTAAAACACCATTTTGTAGACATGCACAGTCAACATCTCTTCTAGGATTAATGCACTTATACTTTCCTTCAATTTTAATGTATGTATTCTGAAAATTATTGCTTAGGATGGCATTATACTACAGTGTTGTTCTACTATGCTATGCATAAAAAACGACACTGCACTAAGTTTTTTCTCTCAGAGTTCCCCTCTTGTTGCTTTTCTTTCCTCATCACTTACATCTATTCCTTTGGCCACTCAGGCAACAATGACCACTTGTCCATTACTGACTTCCTTTCTGTCTTTTCTTATTTACTTCAACTTCTCAGTTTTCTAAGAATCAGGTACAGCAAACCAGTTTAAAGTCAACTGATTGGCAATGCAGTTCATAACAGCTTCCTGATAGATCTCATTTATTACATCTCTCAAAATAACTGAAGTTTTAGACTACAACATAATGAAATGTCTAAAAATAGGAAGACATTAGGTTAAATAACTTAGGGCAGAGTATATAACCTTCACATGTATCAAGAATCCTTACTGAATTCTTTCCTGGCCTTTGAAATAACAACTCAGGGATATGATACACAAATATTCTTAATATTCTACACAAATACACACTGTAATGTAGATGCCCAGACATATCAAGCATTGTTTTTTATCCTGTATTTGAAAACTCTTGAGTATACTGAGAGATTACCTGCTTTCCTACAATCCAAATAACCTACATACTTCTCAAAACTCTTTTATTAAATCTAAGTATGTTCCAAGTAGCAGCAGCAGCATGTGTCCAGAAAATCCATCTCTGCAGCAGAATACCCTGTTGAAACCATTGTCTCTGATTACCAATGAACCCATGTCTCACAAAGCTGGAAGTTTTGCTGTCTTCAAGCTAGAAATTATTTACGAAGATCCTGCTTACTCCAAACATAGTATTACTTCTGGATTACTATTCTTTACTTCAATGTTCCTATACTACCCATTACCTTTCATCTCAGATCTGCATTGACTTTAAATTCACTGATTATCTGGTTACCTCAGAATGTTGCCTATTATATTTAGTGCTCTTCCCTTATGGCAACAAAGTCATACCCTCCTCCTCTCCCATATTCCTACCTGGTCATTGCCCTCTACGTGCACTCAAATGACTTAATTCTTTCCTATATTCCAACTAGATGATTCCATTTGGCAATTTTTGACTTCTAAATGACCTGGATTACAGGTCATTATTTCAAGTGTCTTCTCCAGAACCTTAGAACTACTTAATTTCTTGTTATGCCAGTTTAATCCTTAATCCTTATTGTTTCAGTGCCACCATTCATTTTATCTGCTACCAAGTTGCTGAGAAATGCTTGAGAGGTTAATTAAAACAAAACTAAGTCTTCAATAAATTCAAGCTTTCTTCAACCTAATGTTCCATAATCCACAATGATTTATCTTATTCAACATTGCACATATTTACCTTAGCAGGTCCCAAACGTCCTCCACTTCCATTTACATCTAGTTATAACCTCTCCCCTTCATTGAAAAGAAAACATTTAGTTCTATTTAAAATGTTCCTCTAATTGCTGATGCCAAAACCCCTTCTGGTTCTTCTGGGACCTAATAAGCACCCACCTTTCCCCTCTCCGTCAGTCTTTTCCCTTTTCTTCTTTAGCTTGCCTTCAGCAAACTCTAGAATGACCATGTTCTTTTATTTCACTTATACTTGCTGTCCCCAATGAGTGAATATTTATTCTCTCCTAACTTACTGACTTCGTTAAATTTACTGATTGCTTTCTACAATCATATTTTTCAGGACCTATTTTTCTCCAGAACCATTTTATAGCACAATACTTACCATCACCTCTTTTACAACCTTTCTTCCTTTGGTGCTGGAGACTTTATACACGGTATTTTCCATATAGTGGGAGAGAATACGAGAGAGGGCTTTTTAAACTTGTAACTTACAGCTGAAATTCGCTTCCACGGTGAGTGACAAAGTTGGCAGACTTTGGTATACGTCTGGTACGTTGGAGTGGGAAAGACTCCTTACATTTTCCTGGTTTTATTCCTACTCCTCTAAATATTTTTAAAAATTGCTTTTATTGGGCCTCCATGGTGGCACAAGGGATTAAGTCAGCACTATCAAGCTATGGGCAACCACTGCAACATGAGTTCAATCACCAGCCAGGGAGCTAAGCCACATGGCATAGCAGACCTCTCCTGTCTTGCCCGCTGCTCCGCTCAGCAGTGTATTTTAGTAGATTTGCCTGTTTTGCTTCCCCACTCTGTCTCTGGTGAATCCTCTCAGTATCCCTCCCCCCTATACCTCCTACCACCATCAATGGCCTACACCTCAGTTCTTAGATGCATAAATAAATAAAAATAAATGTTTTTTGTTTTTTTTTTTTTGTTTTTTTTTTTAAAGAGAGGCCTCCCTGGTAGTGCAAGGGGTCAAGTCTCAGCACTATGAACCTATCACAGCCACTGCAGCACAAGTTTGATCCCCAGCCAGGGAGCTTCACACACGGCTCACCAGACCTCTCCTGTCTCGCCCGCGGCTCCCCTCAGCAGTGTATTTCGGTCAGTCTGCTCTGCTCTGGTCCCCACCCTGTCTCTGGAGAATCCTCTCACCACCCCCATGCCTCTGGCTTACACCCCAGCTCTTGTGTGCATAAATACATTAAAAAAAAAAAAAAAAGGAAAGAGAAACCAAAACAGATATGTATCATCCCAACAAGGAAATGACCATAAGAGGTAGTTAGTAGCTAAAAAAAAAACTACAATCTATATTTACATTTTTAGTAATTTCTTAATTAGAAATTAGTGTTTATAACTCTAAGAGGAAAAGTTTGTCAATAATATCCACATTTTAAGTGTCATACACTGTAATAAGTAACACCATTACTAAAAACACATTTTTTGTTTAGCCTGTTGAAAAATTTTACATAGATTCCTTCATTTATAAGCTGAAAAACAACACTAATATTCCACTATTCCAAAAATACTTAATATTTTTATTCATTTCTCCGTCTTATAAATTGCTTAGTCAAAAAGGATTTGAAAATTACTAATTTTAAGGAATAATGTGGGTCTTATAAAACGTTTCATTATTTTACTATATCCTTAGTTTTTATGGAAAAATATTTGCTATCTCCAAGTAAAATGCTCCTCAAACATTTTAATCATACCTGTTTCTGAGCTTCTACTTTTTGCTTTCGGGTTGGATCAATTGCATCTACCATCCATTTGATTGTGAAGTATGTTACTGCACCAAATATTGTCAAACGGAAAATTAAACCAACAACTTCATTCCGACTCAAGGGACGAGAAAAGGCTTCAGCATGTACCATCTTGATTGTAACCTTAAAAACAAACAGAAATGTCATTAGGTAATAACTATATTCATTAAATTTGGAAGACTTGTAAGCAGCTTAAACTAAGCAAGAACAACTTTCAGGGCCTCCCTGGTGGCACAACGGGTTAAGCGCAGCACTATCAGGTTATCTAGAGCCACTGCAGCACCAGTTCAATACCCTGCCAGGGAGATTCCCATATGGCACAGCAGACCTCTCCTGCTTCGCCCACTGCTCCCCCAGGCAGTGTATTTCAGTCTACCTGCCTGTTCTGTTCACCACTCTGTCTCTGGTGAATCCTCTCACCACCTGACACCTCTGGCCTACACCCCAGTTTGTATGCATAAATAAATAAATCTCGAAAAAAGAAGAAAGAATTACTTTTAGTCAAATTCAACACTACATGCCTTAAAAAGTCTTACTTTAAGGAGAAATATATTTTTTAAAGTAGATAAACACATTTTCACTCCCTTTACAAACTGAAACAGAGGCTGAGGTTTACATATTATAATTATCCTAAAAGCGCATATAATTTAAGAGAGTAATTCTATTTGAAAAATATAATATAATAAACATATTGAAGGTATTTCCTCTTTCAAACAGCTTTTACAGGGGCCTCCCTGTTGGTGCAGGAGTTAGGTCTCAGTGCTATCAAGTGACTGCCTGCCAGTTCAATCCCCAGCCAGGGAGCTCAGTATATCTCTCCTATCTCTACTGCTGCTCCCCTCAGCAGTATACTTCAGTGAATCGGCCTGTTCTGTTCCCCACTCTGTCTCTGGTGAATCCTCTCACCCCCCTGTACCTCTGGTCTACATTCCAGATCTTGTATGCATAGATAAATAAAATAAATCTTTAAGAAAAAAAAGATTTGTATCTTGTCCATCTTTATAAATGTCACATACAAAACAGAGGCTATTCAGTAATTATCTGTTCAACAGATAAACTACAACTTCATAAAAACTCCCATCAGTCATTTCATACATCTTCATTACTAGGATCCATTTATTTCACAACAGTATGCAATTTAATTTACACTTAACTAAATTGATGTTTTTTATTTGGTAAGAGTCTAGGATGTAAAATTAACTCATACAATAAAGCACTTACTGAAAATATATGTCTACTACATAACTGGGTATACAATAATGAGTAAAATACAGTAACTACTCAAGGAATGCAGTTATTACATATTTTTAAAATGGGGCTAGGGAGAAACCACCTAATTAAAACTCTCATATAACAAATCAAAGCGTGCTATCTTCCACTAGCATGAATTCTTAAAAATATTCTCTTAGGAAACGAAAAATTGACTTCTCTAGCTTTTATTACAACCCAGAAAATTTGATTATGCCATTGGAATATGTGCTATCATTATTTATAGGTGAACATAGACCAATAGACAAAATAAAGGTCTTATTAACTTAGCAACCTAAGATAGCTACTAATATTCGAATATTCAAGTTTGAGTTAGTAGTGATAAAACTGCCATCTATTGGATGTTCACTGAACTACGTTACAACTTCACAAAAACCTCCCATTCAGTCATTACATACAGCTCCATTACTAGGAGCCAACTGTTTCCAGTACATCCCAGTCTATGAAAAACATCAAGATAAGACCTCTTTTCACTATATACTTTTATACACAAGTTATCCACTATAATGCAGTACTTCTAAAACAGTAGTCCATCTTTTAAAATAACTTCAAAATTCTGAAATGAAACTTAAATTTAACACTTCTTTTCTAGGCTATATCTATACTTTATAGTTCACTCATCTATCATTCATAGGACACCGATATAATTGTCACGTAAGATCCTGACAGTAACATTTTGTTATATTATGATAGCAAAATAGGAAAAAGGCCTGCACGTGCATACAACAGCAGGAAATACATTTCAATCTTGCATGAACATGAGGATCAATAAAAATACATACACAACATAGGTGGTACAAGTAACACCGCAAAACACTAAGAATTATGTTAAATGTGACACCAGATAGTTTCAATTTGAGTCGTTCTACCTTTCAAGTAAGAAAACTTTGAATTCGTACTCTCCCGTCAAGAGCACTTTAGGGACACGTTAAGAGCCAAGAGTATAGTTCATACTACAGTATTTCTCTAATTGAAAAGTTATTCCCAACCCCAAAGTCCCAATTTCTCAACCAACAAAGAAAACCTGCTAACCTTCAGAAAAAGGGCAGGTTATTATTAACACCTCTATCTTCTGCGAAAGCGTGTCCACACTTGAAGAACCACCTCCGCTTTTGCACCAGGTGGTAGCAGTGCCTGTGCGACAACCGGACTGGGCTCTTGGCCGCCGCCGTCGCCTAGTTTCCGGCTCTAAGGTCGTCCGAGATGACCCCATGCTCCGAAAGCTGCTACAGAGACTCCTAGAAAACAGCTAACTCCTGAGGGCAGCGCAGGGGAGAACTAAGGACCAAGGCTGGGCCGGCAGCCAAAGCAAGGCCCCGGATGCCCTTGGAGGTTAATCCGCTGGATACCAAGGGCTGTGGGAAAGGTGGGGGGCGAACCATAATTGGGACGTGGGCGAGAGCGAGGTGACCTCTCCTGCCTAGCTTCCCAGATCCGAACTGGTCCCTAACTGAGCTCAACCGGATCTTGAGCCCGTCCCACGAGGCCCAGCGGGAAACCGCTACTCACCCAGGGTAGAAAAAGCGGCAGCAGCAGCCCCCAGTCAGCCTCACACAGGAAGGAAATGCGGCCTGGGAGAGAGCGCTTCCGGCGGGCGCCGTGCCCCGCCCCCTCGCCGAGCATGCGCGACCGGCGGCGGGGAGGCGGGGCCTTTTCAGCTCTTAGAAATGGCGGCAGGTGGCGATGGGACAACGTTGCGCACGGGTCCTCAATCCGCTGTTTGGTGGGCTCAGGCTTTCTGCAAAGCCGGTGGGTCTACCGCATCATTCGCTGGGCTCTGATTAGCTACTGGGTGAGAAATGACTGGGCAAGGGGATTATCACGTAAGGGCTCTGCCCTGCCGACGGCTTCGGGAGCAACTCGGACAAATCCGGAGTCTTGTTGAGATTGCAAAGAAACACTCGGGTCCCCAGCAAAGAAATCCCTTCCTGACTGTTGCTTGAGCCCCACTCTCTGCTCTCACCCCCTACTCCATGCCGACCCGCACTCTGCTGCTCTGTCCTTTAGCCATATCGCGCTGATGCGCATGGCTACCCCCTACCCCTCACCATCTGCCTTTCAGTTTCTAGGATGATCTCACCCACCGCCCCCATCTCTGCGCTGAACACCTGGGGGTGACGCCTGAAAAGCCTTTGGCGAAACGTCTCTGCCAACCAGCCGAGGCGGACCCGTATAGTCGGAATAGAATGGGGCAGCCGGTAGCAGGTTTTGCATTTCCGTGACTTCCCTTTTTCTTTTACTGCTTCTGCAATCTGTTACAGGGCAGGGAGAGGGGCACCCCCAGAACCCCCAAACCTGCCCATTCTAAATAGGTTCTGCCACCTGCCACATCAGGACAAAACATACAAGACTTTAAGTGGAAAAGGACTTTAATACAGTTAGTGTGATAATACAGAAAGGACAAAGAGTATAGTTTCTAAACTAAGCACCCAAAGTTACCCATCACCTCGTAGGCAAAAGTCCATCCAAATGGGACTGGCCCAAGGCAAGGCCTGAAAGCCTGCCATGAGTTTAAAACACCTTTCGGCAGGGACCCATAGGAAAGGATCAGAAACAGACAATTCTGGGAGTTAAAGAGCAAAATCACAGCCAAGATTAACGTTGCCCTAGTCAACCTCCCCGCGGGTCTCCCACATCTGTTTCGAACAGTTTAGGCCAGTACAGCTTTCTCACATATCTCTCTGCTCCTTGTTCTTCTTCAGGCTCTGTATCCTGCTCCCTTTCTTCATATCTCTCCTCTCTGTCTTCTTATCTCTCCTGCTCAGGGAAACTGGAACACTCCCCTTTCCTGAGGACCACCCTCTTAAATTTCCAGAATGAAAGACGTGACACAACAGTTTCCAAGAGAGAAAACCTGAAAGCCAGCGCCTCCTGAACACAGACTGTAATGACATTAAACACTCTACTCAAATGTAAGAAGCATCACTTCCTTCAGATAGAGGTGGTGAGACTGAAGTAAATGAGACAGTCCCTCTCTCTACCCTGTTGGGGAAGGCAGTTTATGTCTCTGATTTAGGCATCTTTGATGGCTAAAATTCTACCACCTGATTGTTGAATGTAGTGAATGCTACTGTTGTTAAAAATTTGTGATACTGTAATGAAGACAGTAGCTACATTTTATTGAATGACTACTAGGTATCAGGAAATATGCTTCCATGTACTTTACATCCATACTCTAATTTTTTTTTTAAGATTTATTTATTTATGCATACAAGAGCTGGGATGTAGGCCAGAGGTGTGGGACATAGGCCAGAGGATTTGCCAGAGACAGAGTGGGGAGCGGAATAGGTGGATCTACTGTAATACACTGCTGAGGGGAGCACTAACCAAGACAGGAGAAGTCTGCTGCTCCATGTGGGAAGGTCCCTGGCCAGAGATCAAACTCATGCTGCAGTGGCTCTGGATAGCTTCATAGTGCTGAGACTTAATCCCTTTCCCCACCAGGGAGGCCCTCTCCTTTGTTTTTTAGAGTAAAAATTTATAGCATAAAGTTGTACTTATGTATCTGAGAAGTAGCAAACTTTAATTGGTATCTAGATCTGCTAATTCAAACCCTGTCCTTTACATTTTCTCTTTACACTTACTATCTTTCTCTGAGATAGTAATTAATTACTATTTAAATTTTAAAATCTATTTGAACGTGGTAACACCATGAAATGACAAAATCATAAGGAAGGTTTATCTGAATGTCCAAAACTATGTATGAGTGGATTCACTGACAATGAAATGGAATTTAATACTATAAGTAGTTCATGTTTTATATATGTGCCTTTTTGTATGTATGTGCCTACATTCATAATTTAAAAATTTTAATTGATAGGAAACTAGGTTGGAGAAGACTGGACTGATTATTTAGAGAAGGAGATAGAACTCTGAGAATAACAGGTTTATTATTAAATGGGTACAGTGTATCAAAAAACTAAAGTCATCAGTTTAGTGAATGGTCTCAAAAAGACTGCACTGGGTCCCTGGGATGAACCACAATATGAGTCATTGCTTGGGATGCTCATAGGAATCTGCTTGCCTGTGCTGAAAAGTAGCCATCGCTGAAGGAAAGTTTGTGGCCTATTAGGCATACCCACAGGCAAGGAAATTGAGTTGAATAATTCAAGATGATAATGGATTTCTATCCTTCACTGAATGAAACTGGGTAACTAAAAAGGAACCTCACTTGCTTTACTTGAAGGACAAGGGTGACCAACCTTCCCAGCTTGCCTGACATTAAGGGGGTTTCTGGAAATTTCAGTACTAAAACAGGGAAATAACCAAACCACGAAAAGTTAGCCTACTAGAGACTTACTAAATGAGTTGAGCTCCCAATATAGTTATATCTAGTCTCAATTCTTCTTCAGAATCCCTAAAGTATGATTGCACAGGAATGTTAGTGGACAAAGTAATCAGGGCTTACTGTAAAGAGTATACATGTCGGGGCCTCCCTGGTGGCACAGCAGTTAAGAGCTGCACTGTGGAGCTGTCAGCAATGGCAACGCGAGTTCAACGCCCAGCTGGGGAGATTCCCACATGGCGCAGCAGACCTCTCCTGCCCTGCCGGCTGCTCCCCTCAGCAGTGTATTTCCGTCCATCTGCCTATTCTGCTCCCCACTCTGTCTCCGGTGAACCCTCTCGCCGCCCCATGCCTCTGGCCTGTACCCCAGCTTGTATGCATAAATAAATAAATCTTTTTAAAAAAAAAAAAGTATATGTGTCCCCAAAATAAATGCTGCTGCTTTTACTTTTCCAGTGGTTTGGCTATAAACCAAGTACCTATTACTTATACCTTTTGGACCTAATTTTCATTTAGCAAATTCTTAGTAAGTCTTCTATGTCTGATTCCTGAGACATCAAATTATTGCCTTCCCCGGTACCATGCTCGTCCATTTCCAGCAATCACTACATCAACTAGGTTCTTCCAGAATAGAGCAGAATGAACATATGCTTTTCATCCCAGGATAGCTTTATATAATTCCTGGCAGCACAAAACACCATATTTGGCCCACAGTAGGAGCTCAATAAATAATTCATTATGTGTAATATTAATCAGGAAATGATAGCAACAGATTTTTGTAGACATTGTAGTCCTCCCTGTGATTGTTAAACCCAAGATATTAAGAATAATTATGGCGTTTATTGTAGAAAGTTTTTTCTTTAACCAATGTCTCTTAAAAGTTAATGGCTGTTCTCTCCACAAGGAACTGAATTTTCCTTTGTTTTTATTATTTGGGTAGGGGTGTAATTAGTTTGCTCTGCAGCCAAGTTTAGCCAATGCACTGGACCCTGAAGGGACAGGGATTCCTTAGATGAGGGGTTTTCAAATTTCAGTGTGGGTCTATTCACTTGGACAACTTGACAATAAGCAATATTTCTAGGTTCCATTTAAATGTTCTAGGTTTTAACTCAGGGATTGGCATTTTGAATAAGCATCTGAGATCACTGGATTTAAGTAGTTTTGGACTACACTTGAGAAACTCTGTCCTAGTCAGTGATGCTTTTTGATGTTATTTTGCAAAAATTTTGACTGCCCCAGCCCCCAAAGTCATAGGTGGTCAGTTGAACTGTTAAGTAATTTGGGATATAGTAGGAAATTAAGACCAGGAAGAGCCTCATGATGAGGTTTAGAATAAAATCTCTTCGGAAGGAAAAAATATCTGAAATCTTTGGGTAAGAAAACACAGAAAACTTACCCTGTTGTTCATTACTAATGATTTATTTGATGGCGATTTAAAATAGAGAAGAGCTTTGACAGATAAAATTATAGAGCACTAACTATACCAATACAACTGTCAGTTGGTTCTTTTCAACATATTTCATCAGAAAAGAATAACCTTAATTATTATTTTGAGATGTTAAACTAAATGTATGGAGAAAGAAAGTAAAGCAAAATTATGAAGTTATACCTGAAGTCATGAGACAAAGATTGTGTTTGAAGTTCCAATAGTGTAAGATGAAACTGATACAGGGCAAAATGAGGAGCTTTAAAACTGGCCAAAGGCAGTGCCCAAATTGCTTACCTGTCACTATCTTGGTTCTGCACCCACGTGCGCAATTGCAAGACTACTCAGACTTAGGGAACAATAACAATGGGATTTATTTAACAAACAGGGAAAAGCAAAGAATTACTGAAGTCAACATATGGCCGTTTACCTTACTTAAAGCAATGTCCAGTCCGTTAAGTCCCAGAAAAGTAACAAAGGTGGCGTCTTCCCGCCACTGCTCCTCTTCCAAACAATAGGCCACATTTCCAAAATGGCGTCTTCCTTCTTCTGCAGATGCGCAACAGGCAGAGTGTAGGCTAGGTTCCAACTCACAAGGACAACACAGAACACAACTGGAAATGCTCCCGGAACTGCCATAGTGCCCACCAGCACAACACCAGGCCAGCAACACTGCAAACAGCAACTACAGTGGCCAGACGGCCCAACAGACTGCACTCACACATTTTTGGAAGGTGCCTGCTTCGGGCCTCTGCCTTCTTCCTTTGGCTGCAGTAAAGACAAAACTGGGAGCAGTTTCCGTCGCTCAGCTACTTGCAAGGCCTCCAAAGTCGCTGGCCCCAAAGTCACTGAAGATTCCAAAAAACACTCAATCTATATCCTGGCAGCTCAAAACTTCTGGCGTCTGATTTCCAAATTCTCAATCTTGGTGACTACATTTTCTGCCGCTTCTTTTCCTACATCATGGTGATTGCTTCCTCTATTCCTTCAACATGGCACCGCCGCTTCCATTTCTATATCATGGCGACTAAATCTCCTTCTTCATTTGCTTTTTATTTCTTATCAGAAACTCCACCCCAAACTGCAAACTTAGCTTTTCCCCTGGGGCTATCATTCTCATCAGCAAACCTCCTCCAGGGGGCACTACCTTTACCAGACTTTGGACTCAGCCCGGTTACGAAATCAAGGCAACAATAATGGCATATTAAATTCAAAAGATTGGAAGGAGTAGAAAGATTAATCAATAGTTCTGTTCTATAAAAAACATAGAGCTAAGATACAACAGCAACGTTCAATGAACATATTGTTATAAATCTACTTTTCATGCTTTTATGTTTTTAAACCTCACATAACTTTAAATGAGGCCATATAAATTGAGGGTATATGTAATTTTTCATGATAGCATAGCAGTAATCCACAGTCTTATATTACTACATGATCCTTTTTTTTCAAGGACTACTGCCATTTGTACATTTTTAGTATGCTATCAGTTGACATTTTCTAGAACTTAGTTGTTTTTTTTTCATTAATTTATGCACAAGAGCTGGGGTGCAGGCCAGAGGTGCGGGGCAGGGGGTGAGAGGATTCATCAGAGACAGAGTGGATATAAGAGGGTGGTCCTCAGGAAAGGGGAGTGTCCCAGGACCCCACCCCCACCTTAAGCCAAAGCAATCCAAGACACCTAGGACTACGAATCCCATAAAGCCATCATCACCGAAGGAAGGATGCTGAGGACTGAGGGTGGAGTTAAGCAACGGTGTTTTGGTATTTTAACCAGACGTGCACTTTGGGCTCACTCTTGCTCTTGGCTGTTCACTGAGTTTTGGTGTGCCATTGGGATTCTAGCTCAGCAGAACTGGTAGGACAGGGCCTCCCCAGTGGCGCAGCGGTTAAGCGCTGTGCTGTGGAGCTGTCGGCAGCGGCGACGCTAGTTCGACGCCCGGCCGAGGAGAATCCCACATGGCGCGGCAGACCTCTCCTGCCTCGCCCGCTGCTCCCCTCAGCAGTGTGTTTCTGATCTGCCTGTGCTGCTCCCCACTCTGTTTCTGGTGAACCCTCTCACTGCCCCACACCTCTGGCCTGTACCCCAGCTTGTATGTATAAAAAAAAAAAAAAAAAGAACTGGTAGGACACATTAACCAATTTATTCTTTTTGTCCTCTTCAGTGGTCTTTTTTATTTGCCCTCCTTTTGTAAATAAACCCTTTATTAATCTTAATATGTTTGCCTACAGTTGGGTCTTATTATAAGTCCCTTTTAAGCACATGGGTGAGGACCCACAGTCAGGCACTCCATTTTATATCGCAGTGTCCTGTAACATATGGAGCAGTAAAGGTGGATTGACTGAAATACACTGCTGAGGGGAGCAGCAGGTGAGACAGGAGAGGTCTGTTAGGCAATATGGGTTAGCTCCCTGGCCTGCTGATAGCTTCATAGTGATAAGACTTAATCCCTTGTGCTGCCTCCCTTGGAGGCCCACTTAGATGTTTATTAAAAATCAACAATATTTTGTTTTAAGGAAGCAAAATAGCTTTATTGAAAATATCCTATAGAAAAATTGATTTAGTTTAATGAAAAATTTAACTTTAGTTTTAATGAAGTATATCCTGTTAAGGATTGATTAAGCTAGGAAGTTGCTTGGGAGGATTTCTAACCTTACTATAGCCTCATTAGTAAAAGTTTTAAGATGTAGATAAAGAGGGGTCTCCCAAGGAATCATTTAGGTCTTTCATAAATACCCTTTCATGTCTTTTTTTTTTTAAAGACTTATTTATGCATACAAGCTGAGGTGTAGGCCAGAGCTGTGGGGTGGTGAGAGGATTCACCAGAGACAGAGTAAGGAGCAGAAACAGCGGATCTACTGATGTACACTGCTGAGGGGAGCAGCGGGCGAGGCAGGAGAGGTCTGCTGAGCCCTGTGGGAATCTGTCTGGCTGGGTATTGAACTCAAGCTGCAGTGGCTCTGGATAGCTTCACAGTGCTGCGCTTAGCTCGTTACGCCACCAGGGAGGCCCTCCTTTCATGTCATTTTTCAAATGGGAGATGAGATGAGTAGGGCTTGGTAAAAATAAGGGAGATATGGATTCATCAGCCAGAAAGAAGAAATAGTAGTTGAAACATTAATTCTCAGTTCCTAGAACAACAGATTGATAGATGAGGCATAAAAAAAGACCAGATGCTATAGTTTTTGATATGTACTTGGCTTCCCATCCTTTATAACCTGAAGCATTTTTTTGCTGTAAGTAGGTCACTTGCCTGCTCTCATTTACCTAATTCTAGGAAAATGCCCTTGAAAGTATTTAGAAAATAATCTATGCTGGTATTTAACATTTGAAAGATAAGATTACACAAAACCTCCCCCAACACCACCTTTGTTAGTCAGAATAACTTGTAACTTTGAAGCATCTCTGGGACTAAAATGAACAAGAACATGATCTTTTATTTTCTATACACAACTGTACTGAAATCTGTGTCCATGCTGTTACCCCCCTTAATTCACTGTATTTAGCACTAACATAGTACTCATCTCACAGAATTGGACTTTGAGTTTCTATGTTCTCTTATCATATTTGAACTTCTTGAGAAAAGAAGAAACATGAGGAAACAGAAGGAAACATGAGGAAGACCGAAAATGTTTTAATTGATTTTTTTTCCTCCAAATCTGACATATCTGATATGCATTTCAGACCCCTTTTTCTATAGTTTTTAACCTAACTATGGAAAAAAGGAGAAAGTAAAGAGAAACGTGCAAAAACAGGACTTGGGGAAACCATTTTACTGATGATAATTTTATTATTACCCTGACATGACGGGTCTATTCCAAATGCGTCCACCAGAGACTACTCTTCAGGATGAGGCTTGGTATCCATAGGATTTAAGAAACCAAGAGACACTGGTCTGAATTTGAATTTGAGATCAGTTGTATGATACTGGTCTAGTTATTAAACTTTCTAAGCCTTAATTTTCTTATCTTTAACATGGGGAGGACCATAATAATACATAATGCTATACATGTTATATAATAGTACGTACATGTTGTATGTATGTCAGTTCACATGTCATGGAGTTACACTGGAAGTTAAAATGAGACAAAATAAGTAAAATGCTGAGCTCAATGCCTGGCACTTAGGAAGTGCTCAATAAACATGCTGGTGTAATAGCTTAGATGATACTTCATTATTCTATGAAGTGATAGCCTCTCGTTTCTGGAAGTTTGTATGGATAAAGATTCCTTCATCTCTCTGCTGTGTTTACGTGAGGACTTAACCTCTCAATTTTCAACCATAAAGTCCTTTATCTTCTCCTACTTGTGGAGAGACCATGCCTGGCTGTCTCTTTGACCTCTTGGTTCTCTCTCATTTTACGTCATAATATACCCTTCTGCCTGAGTCTTACTGATCAGTAGTTACGAGAGTCATAAAACCTGTAAGATTAAATCCTTATGAACCCCCGATAATTAAGTTTAAAATATTGATCAATCTATGAAATTAACTCTGGGGATATTTCTCAGTTCACTGAAGGCCACCATTAATATTGGCTGTTGTTCCTATCTATCTAATAACTGCGATTTACTGAGCTTACAGTCCTTGCTCATGGAATTCTAAAGAGTGAAACGTCATATAAAAATGCAAGTCTCAAAAAGCTATTGATTTATTTTAAAGGTAGAGATTTAGCCTACACTTTATCGCCATTCATTATTTGTTTAGGGGAAACTACCTTACTTAGATTGCTGAGTAGGTTTTGCACAAGAAAGAGATACTGAGCCAGATTTGAGATTTCAGCCAGACTTGCATGTCTTTTCTTTGCAAAGTACAACCTGCTTATTTCCCTTTGGGACTATTATAACATCAGAGCTGCTGCCATTTATATAAAAGTAAACTCAGTTGAGCATAGCCCGTTAAAATACACACACATATTCCCTAGGTGCAACTCCTGGAAACCCTCCTAAAATTGAGGGAGTTTTATTGAGCAAAAGAAATAGCCTGTTCAGAGACTCACTGCACAACTTCAAGGCCTCAAGCAAAGGCAAAGCTTGTTAGATATACAAGAATGAAGTATCTACTAGATCATCTTCTTTTACTTTAGAGGGGCTTGGTGGTAGTTGTACTAGCAAGCTAATGTTAAAATCGCCCTCTCCATCTTTTTATTGCCAGTGTTCCTGGAACCAGAATAGCAACACAAAGGGGTAAAGAAAAGAGAAAAGAAGACTGTAACTTGAGTTACAGAAGTGCAGGAAACAAATTAAGTATACTGCTTTGGTAATGCTTAAAGTCCCATTCAACTTCAAATAGTATACCTGATAGAGTTTCACAAACCTTTCTACTTTCTAGTCTGTTGTTTTACTACATTTAAACACCCGAATCATTTTGAGAGCTCTGAATGCTTGAATAGGGCCCAATTCCAAAGGCCTGCCCCACACCCGTTTCTTTATGTCTTCTGAGTTCTCAGGTAAATGAGAAATCAGGAAGAGAATAGTAAAGAGAAGGAGACAAAGAGGCTGACTTCCCAGCAGTGTTTTCTTCTCCTGTGGTGTTTTGCAAAAAGCTGAAGAGATGCTAATGCTTCTTAACCAGCTGAAAGCAGCTTTAGAATTTTGTATTGACATTCTTGAACCTCTGGCTGGACAGTGTTGCTCCTTCCACATTCCACATCATCCACCATCTATCTAATCCTGCTGCTGGATAAACTGGCTCTCCATAGTCTATTATCATGTTTTCACATGATAATAGGGGCCTCCCCCCTTCCCTTCCTTAAGACTATACGAAATAAACAGGGAGACAGTTTAAATGAGTGGTCTAAAGCCATGAAATAACAGTGATTCTTTTTGTTTGGGGTTTTGGGGGAAGAATGAATAATCACATAATTTTAGTTGAGTGAATAATAAAGATTTCCAGCACACGAACTCACAGGCCAAAAACAGAAGACAACTAAATATCTCTGTAAGGGACACCATTTCCTCCTCATTCTGTTACAGGGCAGGAGAGAGGGGCACCCCAGAATCCCCAAACCTGCCCCTTCTAAATAGGTTCTGCCATCCGCCACATCAAGACAAAACATACAAGATCTTAAGTGGAAAAGAACTTTAATACAATTAGAAAAGACAGAGAAGACAAAGAATACAGTTTCTAAACTAACACCCAAAGTTACCCATCACCTTGTGGGCAAAAATCCATCCAAATGGGATTGGCCCAAGGCAAGGCCCAAAAGCCTGCCACAAGTCTAAAACGCCTTTCGGCATGGACCTATAGAAAAGGGTCAAAAGCAGTCAGACAAGTCTGTGAGGAAAAGAGCAAAATCAAAATCAGAATCCACGTTGCCATCGTTAGCCTCCCAACGGGTCTCTCACACACATCTGTTTCAAACAGTTCAGGGAGGTACAGCTTCTTTACATGTCTCTCTGCTCCATGCACCTCTTCTGGCTCTCCATCCTGCTTCCTTCCTTCTTCCTTTTTCCTCTGTAACTTCTTATCTCGCCTGCTCAGCTCCACCCTCCCTTGGCGGGGGGGGGGGGGGGGGGGGGGGGGGGGGAGCAGGGAACCTGGAACACCCCTTTCCTGAGGACCACCCTTTTACAATTCAAGAAGAAGGTAAGGTCCATGACACTGACACTCCATTTTAAATGGTTATCCCCATGTTCTGTTTCTGTACCCAACATGGCAAAGTGTTGCCAAGTACAGCATGTCAAATAGGTAAAGAACAAACACAGCCTCTATCAAAATAGTTTGAGGATGTAAGTCATTGAGTAACAGTGTTCAGGAAATTCTAAATTGTAATAGTACTAATTGGGGCAGCTAACGAGCTGCCACATGTTAGGTCTTTTTAGATTTCCTCCTCTGAAAATTGGATTGCTCTATCGGCTTCCATGATTCTGTGATTTGTTCTGATTTGAGTGTGCAAGTGTGTGTGAATATCAGTATAATACAGTCTGTTTCAAAAATTAAAAAAAAAGAAATATGGTTAATATAAGATAAACTTTATCTTTTATAGCAGATCATGTTTTTCAAAGTATGAGCTCATGAACAACTGAGGGTTGTTCTGCGTAGTAATCCAATGTACTGTCAGTCTTATTGTCTATTGACACATCTTGCTCACATAAGTAACAAACCAACTTGCAGCAAGTTAGAAGCCATCTCTTCCCTTGATAAGGACACTTGCCCCAGTGTTATAGAAATGCTTAGAAAGGTCTAGAAATTATATAGAAAGGTATGATTACAAGGAATCATACTCTCTCAGGATGGAAAAGAATATTAAGTATCAAAGACAATGTGAAATTGCAGAAAGAATATGTACTATGGAATTAGAGGACCTGGATCAAATCACAACTTTGCCAATTAATAACTATATATTTTGGGTAATTTATTTAACTCCTCTGAAGCTTGGTTTCCTCAGTTATGAAATGGGGATAATGCCTATATTGTAGGATTAGTGAAAGGTTGAAGATAATGTATGTAAAAGACCTGGGACAGACATAATAAGCATTTCTTAAATAATTGTGGTGGTTGCGATTATAATTGTCCCACCAACTAGTTTCTCTTGCAGCTTATTTAAACACTCCTGGTGTCATGAAATTCACTAACTGCTCACATAGCCTTTCCCACATTTGAAGAAATTTTCAGTGTTTGATTTTCCTTTTATTGAGCCTAAATCTTTTGCCCTAGTAGTTTTTATCTACTGTTCTTTCTTGCCAATGGAGCTGCACAAATTGAATCTGTGTAACTCAATTAAGCATGCAGTCTAGAATGGGATATACACATTGAGAGTAGTGTACCAGTGTGAATACTTTAGATTTATCAAAATAATTAGGATCAAACTAGCTTCCTTTTCCTGGCACTGATACTTTGATACCTATTAAATTTGCTGTCAACAAACACCTCTTCATCTTTATCACTAGGGCTGTAGCCAAAAGCTACACTAATAATTCTTGACCATTAAAAAAAAGACAAGTCTTCATAACTGGATTGGAATTAGGCTAGAACTGGGCTGTTGTCTTAAGAGGGCCCAAGACTCTAGAATAGACAGGTGAACTTTGTTATTTAAGGCAATTTGATGTTGTACTCTCATGCTCTTCACAAGATGGACTTTAAAATTTTTCCGCTAGTAATCTTTTCCATCTCATCCATTCCTTTTTCTTTTTCCTGTCTTCAGAGTTTTCTTTTTCTGTGGATGTGAGTTAATTAGTAGAACAGAATTCTAAAAAACTGCTGATCCCTGAAAGTAGTACCTATCTTTTCTCCACCTCCATCCCCTTATCTTTTCCTTGTATGTTCACTCATTCCCATTCCTATTGCTACTCTTCATATTGTTCTCTCCAGGGCCACACTTTAGCTCTGTCCCTGTTGGCCAGAAGACACGACTTATTTCTCTTTGGCTTACCTGAGACTATAAAGGTTATTACTTATTCTAGCATAAGAACACTATAATTTTTCCCTCCCACACTAGAGTTTTACTAAAGCATTGCATTGTTCCAGAGGAAATAAGGAGTAATAATAAGGAAAACTTGTGTGACATTAAACATGTGATTTGGTCACTTTTTCTTCCTAGAGAAACATTAGAAAATGACAATTTTATCAGAACTTGCTTGAAATAGAAACTAGCCTCTTAAATAAAATTAGGAGTACATATCTTGGAAAATTTTGGCCATTTGTGCCACAGCTGAGTGAAAGATACATAAAGTATGTGGTCTGTAATTAATAAGGCCTCATACACCTTTCTCTTTTCTGCGCACAAAATATTAACTAAATCTGACATTTCCTCTGTGGACGTTCCCTTTGTGGCACAAAGATAGAAATAATGAATAAAGTCTTTCCAGATTACATCCTATACTAAAGTATAGAAAAAAAAGAATTACATAACGTGACATGGATATTTTTATGTGAATGATATTAGCTAAGGATTTTACCTAGTTAAAAAGTTAATAGTATCTATTTATAAATGCATGTAAATACTTTTTGCTACATTTAATACTTTTCTGTTACTCCACTTTTTCTCTTTGGAGCACAGACTGAAGCATTTCTTTAGTCAGAGGATCTTAGTGTTAGTTTACCAAAAATGCTTAACCTAAATCATTTTTCACTCCTTTCTTTACAAGCCATTCCCCATTCCCTTACTCTGAAAGGAGAGGGGGTACTTAACTCTGGATACTCAGATCAAAAATTCCTTCAGAGGGTCTTCAGCATGTCTGGAGTTGGATGGTTTGCTTTCAAATTTTGCTTTTGTTTATTGTCTTTTGTTCATTGAACTTATGAATACTTAACTGAGTGTCTATCTGGTAAGTAAAAAATCTGTGCTAAGCATTGTAAGAAGTATAAAGGTTTACCAAAAAATTTTTTACTTCTTAGGAACTTTAGTGGAAATGGGCATGACATCATTGAAGTAAAGACAGATGTAATTAAAAGTTGTCAGGGCTTAAGCTAAAGTTCAGATGAATTTGTGATTCTAAGCATTACTGTACCTTCTAACAACTCTGAACAAGGCTGGTTCTGGGAAAACCCGTGCTGGTTTGTTCTTTGCACACTTCAGCAGGAACTAGCATTCTTTCAGTTTGTAGGATATGTTATTCAAGAATCTATCTATGGGGTAGGTGACATGTCCTGAACAAGGCCACCACAGAACATTCAGTGGGTAGAAAAAGGGAGCTGTGGACAGTCTTGCTTATGTCACAATGTTGGTCATGTGACTTAAGAGAAGCATGTGGCAGGTCAATGTGACCAGACTATTTCATTATCAAACCTGGACTCTAGAGTGACTCAAAGGCAAATTCAGCTTATTTAACCTCTGTGGATCCACATAGTTCATACTTGTGTTGTTCAAGGATCAACTGTCTATATATTTAATCTCACTTAATTCTTATAAAAACCTAATGAAGTAGGTACTATTGTTTACCCATTTTAAAGATAAGTACACTGGGATACAGAGAGATTAAGTAACTTGTCAGAGATATCACAACTGGTAAACTACAAAGCAAAATTTGAAAGCAAACCATCCAACTCCAGAAATGGTTTTTAACTGACATGCTGAAGGCCCTCTGAAGGAATTTTTGATCTGAGTATCCAGAGTTAAGTACCTTTCCTTTCAGAGTAAGGGGGTGGGAAATGGCTTGTAGAGAAAGGAGTGAAAAGTGATTTAGGTTAAGCATTTTTGGTAAACTAACGCCAAGATCCTCTGACTAAAGAAATGCTTCAGTCCATGCTCCAAAGAGAAAAATGGAGTAACTGGAAAGTATTAAATGTAGTAAAATGTCAGAAATATTTACCAATGGTTGGCAATGCAACCTGATTTTATGTTCAGGACTACAGCCCTGTATTTTTCTTTTATATATCCTTTCTGAAGGTTAATGAGTACAATCAATCTGATAATATTTCTTGTCTCCCTTTCTTTCTCTTTTGGTAAAGGTATTTGTATGAAGATTTGTGTTATATGGGCATGTCTGGTACACTGATGGGATAGGTCCTCTAGGAGAGTACCTATAGAATGCAGGGAACCTTAGGGAGAAGATTCCTGAGGGTAGAAAAGCGTAGAAATGACAATAAAGTCACAGCTGTTACAGGAGAGGGATGATTTCACTACTTGTGGTACAGAAGTTTAGGATCAGATAGATAGGGCCTCCCTGGTGGCGCAGCGGTTAAGCGCTGCGCTGTGGAGCTGTTGGCAGCGGCTGACGCAAGTTCGAAGCCCAGCTGGGGAGATTCCCACATGGCGCAGCAGACCTTTCCTGCTGCACCCGCTGCTCCCCTCAGCAGTGTATTTCCGTCCATCTGCCTGTTCTACTCCCCACTCTGTCTCTGGTGAACCCTCTCGCCGCCCCATGCCTCTGGCCTGTACCCCAGCTTGTACGCATAAATAAATAAAATCTTTAAAAAAAAAAAGATCAGATAGATAGTAAGGAAAACATAGGATATATTTCTGTAGATGGTACTTATAAGTCACTTAGTAGTAAATAGTATGGAATCAATATTATTTGTATCATAGTGCTCACCCCAGACTAGGTGTCCATATAGAAACATTTTTGGAGATTTAGGGGAAAAATATAAACATGCCAGAGGTTTTCATAAGATCTCCTATATGCCCTTTAATGACTCTGTGTATTTCTAAATGTTGTCAACAAATATTAGTAATAATAAATATTGGTAGATATTATCATTGTTCTTATTTATATCCCCACTTCCTGTTATCACTAATTTTATATTGGGGACAGTGAGAAAATAGGACATAATTTTCAAATTATGCAAATATTTCAGTAGATTTCTCTAAACAGAGGAAAGAAATTCATATGTGTAGGCAAAGAACTTAGTTGTCATCACTGGGCATTATGGATTTTGCTTTGCTACAAAAATGATTTTTTGAACTATGATTTTATTGTCAGAATTATTTTCTTGCTAACAGTCACTGTCTGCTTCTCTTATCATTGGATATTTGCTAGATCATGAATATCCTCTCTATCCATTCTCCCTATATAAGTAAATAAATACTTCTCTTTATAGGCAAGCTGAAATTTCTAAAGATAGTGAGGAAATTCTTCTCTTTCTACGTGTGTCTTTGGCCCTTTCAATCTTCCTCTCCACTCCCAGGGGGTAGTCTTGAAAATGCATCAGACAACTGTGGAAGCTGCACGATCATAACTGTGATATATGATCATGTTATACACCCATTCAAAGTTCTCTGCTTTAGGGCAGAGGGGGTTGATGTCACAGCCTATGGACTTCCTGCATCCTGGACTAGGTTCTCTGCTGTGAAACGAGTAGGAAAGGAAAGAAAGATGAGTGCACTGTAATTCTAAGGATCAGTTCTAACCAGGGCCTTATAAATGCTCAGATATTTCCGTGTTGATAAATTGATCTAATATATTCCTTTTAACCTGGTGTACAGTATTCTATTTTGTGGAAACATCACATTTCATTACTCTTATTGATAGACATCTCAGTTCTCTTAAATTTTTTTCTATTTCAAATAATATTGTCTTGAACATCCCTATATATGTTTTCTTATACCCATGCATGAAAGAAAGTTTCACTTGAGTAGTGTTCTTTAAACTTCTTTGTTAGCTTACCTCATAAACAATTTCAAAGAACTTTGCCCCCTTAAACTTAAAATTGTAATTAATCTTTCCAGTCCTAACTTTAAGTAGCTGAAAAGAAATCATTCCCTTGTAATGTTAAACACTGACATTTAAAAGTAGAATTCATAACTGTATTTAAGAAATATAAGTACTGTAGTGATTGGTACCACTATCCATCAAATATTAACAACATGAACAAGAGTAGGAAATTTTACATTATTCCTTTTTCTTTTTTTTTTTTAAGTTTTATTTATTTATGCACACAAGAACTGGGGAGTAGGCTAGAGGTGTGTATGTGGTGGGGCGGGGGGTGGGGAGGGGGGAGAGTGGGTGAGAGTATTTACCAGAGACAGAGTAAGGAGCAGAATAGGCAGATGCAGAACAGGCAGACTGACTGAAATACACTGCTAAGGGGAGCAGCCGGTGAGACAGGAGAGGTCTGCTGCGCCATGTGGGAAGCCTCCTGACTGAGGATCAAACTTGTGCTGCTGTGACTGCCCATTGCTTCACACTGCTGAGACTTAACCCCTTGTGCCACCAGGGAATCCCCTACATTATTCCTTTTTTAATTTAGATTTGAATTTTCTTTCCACTACTGCCACAGACTTATCTAAATTAATATACATTATGTGTGAGTATCTTTTATTGTTCACTCTAGCATATTCTCTACAACAAATTACATAAATAAATTTAAATTTAGTTATTGGACCTCCCCAGTGACCTAGAGGTTAACTCTCAGCATTATCACGAGTGCTGCCTGAGTTAGATTCCTGGCCAGGGAGCTAACCCACGTATAGCTCCAGCAGACTTCTCCAGTCTCACCTGCTCCTTCCTTCAGGAGTGTATTTCAGTAAATCTGACTGTTCTGCTCCCTACTCTATCTCTGTTGAATCCTCTATGCTCCCCCCACCGCACACTGCTGGCCTACACCCCAGTTCTTCTACCCCTTAATTATTAATTAACTAATTAATAAATAAATAAATTCAATTATTAAATCCTTTAGCCATAACCCTTCTAAGTATTAAAATTATTTTGAATTAAAATTATCATTTATGGGGCCTCACTGGTTGCTCAGGGGGTTAAGTCTCAGCACTATGAAGCTATCAGCAGCCACTGCAGCATGAGTTCGATCCCTGGCTGGGGAGCTGATGCACATGACACAGCAGACCTCTACTGTCTCGCCCCCCTCAGCAGTGTACTTCAATTTGACTATTCTGCTCCCCACTGTGTCTCTGGCGAATCCTCTTACCCACCCGATACCTATGGCATACACCACAACTGCATAAATAAATAAATCTTTAAAAAAATTATTATTAATTATTTTTGGTTCATAATTTATTAAGTACTTTTAAATGTTGATAATTAGCAAACATAAAAAAGTCAATGGGATTATAAGAAGTTGGCTTGTATGTTATAAATGGATTTTACATCTGGGAGATAGGTTTAGCATGATTTATCCCCAGATTTTGCTTTCATATTTTTTTTAATTTTTAAGATTTTTTTAAAACTTATTCATGCATACAAGAACTCAGGCGTAGGCCAGAGGTGCGGGGGTTGAGAGTGATACCGGGCAGGAGAGGCATTAAAACTGGCCAAGGACACTGCCCAAATTGCTTACCATTCATTATCTTATTATTTTTTTAAAGATTTATTTATTTATACATACAAGCTGGGGTACAGGCCAGAGGCATGGGGCGGCAAGAGGGTTTGCCAGAGACAGAGTGGGGAGCAGAACAGGCAGATCAGAAATACACTGCTGAGGGTAGCAGCGGGTGAGGCAGGAGAGGTCTGCTGCACCATGTGGGATTCTCCCCAGCTGGGTGTCGAACTCGCATCGCCCACTGTTGCCAACGGCTCCACAGCGCAGTGCTCAACCGTTGAGCCACCAGGGAGGCCCACCATTCACTATCTTAGTTCTGCACCTGCGCGCACAATTGCAAGACCACTCAGGCTTAGGAAACAATTAATAGTGGGATTTATTTAACCAACAGGGAAAAACTAAGAGTTATTGAGGCCAAAATATGACCGTTTACCTTACTTAAAGCAATGTCCAGTCCTTCAAGTTCCAAAGAAGAAACAAGGAAGGCAGCAGAGTCTTTCCGACACTGTGCACCTGGAGCTCCTCTTCCAAACAATAGGCCACATATCGAAGATGGCATCTTCCTGCCTCTGCACACATGCAGCAACCAGACCATAGGCCAGATTCCAACTCACGAGGACAACACAGGACACAACTGGAGATGCTCCCGGAGCTGCCGTGGTGCCCCAGAACAGCACCAGACCAACAACACTGAAAACAACAACTACAGTGGCCAGATGGTCCAGCAGACTGCACTCATGCATTTTAGGTAGGCGCACACTCCAGGCCTTTGCCTTCTTTCTTCGGCTGCAGTAAAAACAAAACCAGGGGCCTCCCTGGTGGTGCAAAGGGTTAAGCAAAGCGTCATGAAGCTATCCAGAGCCACTGCAGCTCGAGTTCTATACCCAGCCAGGAGGATTTCCACGTGGCGCAGCAGACCTCTCCTGCCTTGCCCACTGCAATTTCTACTGAAATACCCTGTTGAGGGGAGCAGTGGGCGAGACAGGAGAGGTCTGCTGCACATGAAATTTAGCTCTCTGGCCTGGGATAAAATGCAGGCCTCAGTGGTTGTCGATAGCTTGATAGTGCTGAGACTTTAACCCCTGAACCATCAGAGAGACCCTGCTCTCATATTTTAAACACTGAGGATTACTGTTCACATAAATATGTAGATGGTGATCAGAAGGAATGGTGTTAGTGATGGCACTCATTTATCTGGAAACTTTTCAAATTATGTGCCACATTTCTTATTTTCAAAGATTTATCAGTAGACAGTTTGAATAACTCTTTAATTTGCTAGAAAACAAGTGATATTTAGCTGCCTTTCAGAAGAGCTTGTTACTTAGTAGTCATTTAGTTTCCCACATCAATATTTCAGATTATCTCTTTAGCTCCTAAAATACCTCTTTTGCAAGATTTTATATTTTGTGGGTAGTATGCCAATTAACATTCAAATAGAGAGAAAGATACCTTTCTCTTTTATTTTATACAAGAACTGGGGTGCAGGCCAGAGGTGCAGGGGGTGAGAGGATTCACCAGAGACAGAGTGGGGAGCAGAACAGGCAAATTGACTGAAATACACTGCTGAGGGGAGCAGCCGGTGAGACAGGAGAGGTCTGCTGCACCACGTGGGAATCTCCCTGACTGGAGATTGAACTCAAGCTGCAGTGGCTGCAAAAGCTTCATAGTGCTGAGTCTTAACCCCTTGCGCCTCCAGGGAGGCCAGTGCCTTTCTCTTACAAAGAGGGAGAAAGGGCCTGATGCGGACTAGGGACTAACAGGGCCACATTACTATAAAGTTGTCAGGTAGATGAAATTTATGTGTAGAATTCAAAGATCTGGGGTTGATCCCTTCCCTTTAAAACATGCTGAGTATCTCTGTTCTCTAGTTTGAAGACTACTGTGAATTTTATACCTGGAAGTGGACAGTGTTGGAGTTTCCTAAGCTGTATGACTGTCCCACTGAATCCACATCCCTGAGGACATTGCTGTGCTGCTCAAGGACTTGGGAGAAGTCCCTGTAAAGTTCTCTGTATGTGAATCACAGGAATTTTCTAATGTCAGGAAAGTCCCATGGTCACTTTATTTAAAAATTGATGACCAATGAGTGGTAACTCACCAGAGTTTTATGAGACACTTATTTCTATAATTTGCTGTGTGACAACCTCTGGAAGTATTTTATTTATGACTTTGTTTCTTTAAAGGGCATCCTTAGTCTACTTCAATTAAGATAATACAACCAAACTTCTGATAGCAAATGCAAGCCAATTAAGCTACCAAAGTAAGTATATTACTAAGGAAGCTTACTCTTAGAGCAAGAAATTTCTGGATGTCATTGCAAAGAACATTATAGGGACTCCCTGGTGGCGCAGGGGTTAAAGTCTTAGTACTACGAAGCTATCACCAGCCAGTGCAGCAGGAGTTTGATCCCCAGCCAGGGAGCTGGCGCACATGGCCCAGCAGAGTTCTGCTGTCTTACCTGCTGCTCCCTTCAGCAGCGTATTTTAGTAGATCTGCTTGTTCTGCTCTCCACTCTGTATCTGGTGAATCTTCTCAAATCCCCCCACACCCCCCACATCTCTGGCCTAAACCCCAGTTTTGTATGCATAAAATAAAAATAAATCTTAAAAAAAAATGTACTTGAAGAATAGAATTTCAGAAAGGACTAGTTTAAATCTACTTTATTTTTAAAAAAATATTTACTTATGTATAAAAAGTGGGGTGTAGCCCAGAGGTGTGGGGTGGTGAGAGGATTCACCAGAGACAGAGTGGGGAGCAGAACAGGCTGACTGACTGAAGTACACTGCTGAGGGGAGCAGCAGGCGAGACAGGAGAGGTCTGCTGGGCCATGTGGGAAGCTCCCTGTCCAGACCTCAAACTCGTGCTGCAGTGGCTCTGGATAGCTTCATAGTGCTACTCTTAAACCATTGTGCTACCAGGGAGGCCCCCAGTTTAAGTCTACTTTAAATGTGCACAATTCAATATGCACAATTGGCCAAATTCAAATCATACGGAAAAGTTGACCAGTTAGTAAGGACATAAACCTTAACAGAAATAAATAGGATTTGAACTATAGACAGTCTTATTTTATACTTACAGTTGTTTAAAAGGTAATTATAAAGACTTAAAAATTAAATATAATATTGCACAGCTAGCAAGTCCAGAAAAACACATTAATACTAAAAGACTTCTTAATTAAGACCTAATAACTTGCTTTCACAGGTAGTATAAGAGGGCCTCCCTGGTGGTGCAACGGGTCGAATCTTGGCCTATAGAGCTGTCCACAGCTACTCTACCGCTGATTCGATCCCCGGCCAGGGAGATTCCCACATGGTGCAGCAGACCCTCCAGCCTCACCTGCTGCTCCCCTCAGCAGTGTACTTCAGTAGATCTGCCTGTACTGCTCCCCTCTCTGTCTCTGGTGAATCCTCTCACCACCCACGCCTCTGGCCTTCACCCCAGTTCTTGTGTGCATAAATAAATAAATCTTTAAAACAAACAAACAAACAGGTAGTATGAAAAAGGAGAGGTCCCAGGAGCCAGCAGTCAATGATCTGGGGCTACACTTTGGGAGGCAACCAAGACAAAGGCTCTATGTCCAGAAAAGAAATTTCATACACAACTTATGATTCAGAGCTAGATAAATATGTTTTGTTCCCCCTCAGAAAACGGACTGCTTCTATCCATTAGTTTTCTTCTAATTCCCTATCTTCATGAAATTTATGTTCAAGATACGTAATATTTCCAAATTAATTTTTAAGTACCATAACCTTTACTTTACTCATACTTCCTTTCCTTTAGGATTTCCTGGAATGTAAAACCTATATATCTTTTAGGAAATGCAACACATTTAAAAGTACAGTTAAGTAGCAAAAATCCACAGAGAAGAACTATTCATCTATTATATTCAGAAAAGATAAAATTTGTCTTCTAACCTGGGCCTCCCTGGTGGCGCAGCAGTTAAGCGCTGTGCTGTGGAGCTGTCGGCAGCCACTATGCGAGTTCGACGCCCGGCCAGGGAGATTCCCACGTGGTGCAGCAGACCTCTCCTGCCTTACCCGCTGCTACCCTCAGCAGTGTATTTCTGTCGATCTGCCTGTTCTGCTCCCCACTCTGTCTTTGGTGAACCCTCTTGCCGCCGCACACCTCTGGTCTGTACCCCAGCTTGTATGCATAAATAAATAAATCTTAAAAAAAAATTCTCTTCTAACCTATGACTGACAGCATTAGGTTGTTCTATGGTATCCCTTCTGAAGTTCCTTCAAAATAGAAACTCCTAAGTCACAATGAGAAGAGTATCTTTCGAATTTATTAATCCTAAAATATTGTTAGTAAGAAACTTATAACTGAGTAGGGTATAGTAATTTTTTTACTTTTTTTTTTAAAGATTTATTTATTTATACATACAGCTGGGGTACAGGCCAGAGGTGTGGAGTGGCGAGAGGCTTCACCAGAGACAGAGTGGGGAGCAGAACAGGCAGATCAGAAATACACTGCTGAGGGGAGCAGCGGGCGAGGCAGGAGAGGTCTGCGCGCCATGTGGGATTCTCTCTGGCTGGGCGTTGAACTCGCGTCGCTGCTGCCGACAGCTCCACAGTGCAGCGCTTAACCGCTGCGCCACCGGGGAGGCCCAATCTTTTTGCTTGTCATTAAATCAAACCATAGAATGAAATAGTGGTCTATCACTGGGCCACTAAAGTTAGCTTTAAAAAAAAATTAAATATGAATAAAAGATTTTATGTTAATACATTGAAAAGTTCAAAAGCATGAAGCAGCATCACATACAAGGTGAATTGTAACCTTTGAAATGATTTAACTTGTCCTCTAAATGTCACCTTCACACCTGGTCTCCAAGCCGTATATTAGTTTCCCGTATATTAATGAGAATCTCCTTTAAGGTTATGGTTATTGAAGTAACATTGATTTACAACACCGTATAAGTTTTAGGGTCATTGGTTCATATCTCTACAAATGTATGTTATCGTACCACACCCACCACCACAGTACCAATAATCTTCCAACATAGTAATAAGGAGAATCTTGAAACATAAGAGGTGAAGAGGAAGAAAATGAGGATAGGAAGTAAGAAAATGGCAAGAAAGAGGGCAGGGAAAAGAATTGAAAGACCAAAGAAAGAGTTTGTCTTAATCTGTTTAGGCTGCTATAACACACTACTACAGATTGGTGGGGGGAGGGGTTAGCAACAACAATAGGACTTTATTTCTGTTGAGACTGAAAGTTTGAGATCAGGTTGTCTGTATAATCAGGTTCTGTGTCTAGTGAGGGCTGTCTCCTAGAGGTAACCTTACATAGCATGGTGTAGCGGAATAGAGTATTCTTGGGGCCTCTTTATAACAGCACTAATCCCATTCATGAGTGTGCTGTTTTATAATTTTAATCACTTCCTAAAGGCCACTCCTAACCATCACTGGGTTTTGGATTTCCACTTAAGAATTTGGGGTGGAGGCGGGAACTTTCAGATCACAGCAGAGAGGCTATATACAAAGGATCAGCAGCTTTCCCATTTCTCTCTTATATTGTATGTAGAGCTTCTCCCCACTACCCAAAAGTAGAACATTTCTATTTGGCATGTTATTTCTGGGGTCTGGGAATGCTCAAAAACTTTCCTGTATAAATTAATGTTAACAGTGTTCCCAGGCCCAAAGAAATAACCTATAAAATCATGCAAAATAGGAATGTTCTACTTTTGGATAGCAGGGGAAAGTGGTATGTATATCTTTATATGAATAGAAGAAATGAAAAAAATAAAAGGGGAAAAACTGCATTTTTCTGGGGAAGAGTATTAGTGAACTCCTGGGAATTTTTCACCACATGCATGTTATTACTTGAATAAACTTCGAATTGTTCTTTTCTCTCATGTCATTCTTATCTAGACTCAAATGCATTTATTTTTATTATTTTGAGATTTAGATTTTGAGGAAAAATTCAAAGCGATTAGGCACATATATATTTGTGTAAGAGAAGCAGGGATGTAACAACTTCCTATCAGAAAGAACCTGACCTTTCTCCAGCAAATTGGCCTGATGAAATCTAGAATTAAACTTTATCTCTGCACTCACCTGCTCAGACTACAAATATAATATATTTGTTAACTGATTACAAGCCCTGCTAAAGATGCTCCCTGTAACTGTGTGCAGCACCATTTTCATTGTCACTAACTCTTCAGCAGGTGGCAGTGTTCCCCTCTACTTCCTGTGGCTTCTGGCGTTTCCTTCCTTTCAAAAGAGCATAGTTCTTATTTTTCAGTTCGCATATAATGGCTGCCTTATTTACATCCTTGTTTGGAAGATCCTCTTCCAATGATCTTAGGAAGTGAGGAGAAGAAGCAAATTTGTAGCAAGCAGCATGCAATTCATGTTGTTATGTTTGATCTTTATTTTTAAAAAAGATTTATTTTTAGTTATGCATACAAGAACTGGGGGGTGGGGGGTGGGGGTTATTGAGAAGATTCACCAGAGATAGAGTCAGGAGCAGCACAGGCGGGTCTACTGAAATACACTGCTGAAGGGCAGCAGGCGAGACAGGAGAGGTCTGCTGTGCTATGTGGATTAGCTCCCTGGCCTGGGATCGAAGTCATGCTATAGAGGCCGGTGACAGCTTGGTAGTGGCTGAGACTTTAATCTTGTGTCACCAGGGAGGCCCATGTTTGATCTTTAAACCCTAATCCTCATGGTGTAATTTCAAAATACTTAAGGGCAGAGAGAGAGCATTAGTATTCTTACTGTTTACTTATCCCTATCTTTCCCTATTCCAAACTCTATATATCGTCTCTATGTAGACAGTGTTCTTGTTCCCTTCATTCACCCCATCCAAAGCTTGAAATTATCATTAAATGCCATCATTTCTTTCTAATTAACTTGTTTAGGTTTCTATAAAAGGAAAATTTTCATCCCATCTTTCTCAAATGATGAGGATCTAATCCAGGTTAGATCTAATCCAGTTTCCTTCACTGAGTAGCTATGTGATTTGGACATAAAATTCCACTGGACATCAATTCCTTCATTTGTATGGGATTGTTGGAGGAAAGGATGTCCTGAACTAATCCACAAACACATTTTATGGACCCCACCTCCACCCCAGACCAAAGAGCTCCAAGACACCAAGAACTACAAATTCCACAATGTCATTACCACCAAAGGGAAGATTGCTGGGAACTGAGTGTGGAGTTCAGCAGCCAAGCTTGATATATAACCAGACATGTGGACCTTGGGGGTCGTTGGTTTTTTACCAGCTTTCAGTGTGCTATTGGGTTTCCAGCACAGCGGAACTGGTATGACACATTCACATTAAGGGCAGAGAGGGAGCATCGGTATTCTTATCATCTACTCACTTATTCTGACTTTCTCCATGAGTCATTCTTTTCTTCATTTTCCCTTTTTTGTAAATAAACCCTTTATTAACCTTCTTGTGTGTGCCTGCAGTTGAGTCTCATTATAAGTCCCCTTTAACCACGCAGGTGAAGACCCACAGTCAGACCAACCCATTTCACATTGTGGTTTTCCTCTGACAGGATTAGTCAACTAAGTGATCTCTGAGGCTACTTCTAGCTTTTACGCACTTGGGTCATAAAGTAGTTTGCTGCTGCCTTGAATGGAAATGGCACTGTGGTACCAGATGATATTTTTCTGGAGGATATTTTCTTTAAGCAGCATTAAGGAGTCAAAAAGTGAAGAGTAAATCTAATTGAGGCAGTTCATCCAGGGGAAGTAGGTACTGAGAGTAAGATACAACCCATCACTCTACAGCATCTATACTAGACAGTATTTGTGACAGGTATTCTTCTGTATTTCTGTGCTTCAGTAAATACCAAACAGACCTTTATAGAGATTTTTTTTTTAAGATTTATTTTTTATTTATACATACAAGCTGAGGTACAGGCCAGAGGCGTGGGGTGGCGAGAGGGCTCGCCAGAGACAGAGCGGGTAGCAGGACAGGCAGATCAGAAATACACTGCTGAGGGGAGCAGCGGGCGAGGCAGGAGAGGTCTGCCCCACCATGTGGGATTCTCCCTGGCCAGGCGTCGAACTCGCGTCGCTGCTGCCGACAGCTCCACAGCAGCAGCGCTTAACCGCTGCGCCACCCGGGAGGCCCCCTTTATAGAGATTACGTTAAAAATGAAATTAGAGTTGAGTTCTCTCCTTAGTTTATTTGTTATAAGCATTTAGTTTTAGTCTTAGTTCTGTTGGATTAAATAACTTTTTACCTTATGAAAAATAATACATGATCATTATGAAAAATCTTTAAACCAGACAGGAAGTAATAAATGAAAAGAGAAATTTCTCTCCCTTTGAAGCCTTCTGCCCCATCCTCTTCTCAGAGATAATCAGTGGTATATTCTTCCAAATATTTTCATTGTATGGAAGCAACCCAGATGTCCAAAAATAGATGATTGGATCCAGAAGATGTGGTACATATACACAATGGAATACTATTCCGCATGGAAAGAAGATAAACACATGCAATTTGCAGCGACATGGATGGAATTAGAGGGGATCATACTCAGTGAAATAAGCCAGAAAGAAAGAGAAAAATATCGAATGGTTTCACTTATAACAGGACTATAGGGAGGCCGGGTGGGAGAGAGACAATCAGTGGGGGGGAGGGGGGAGGAGGGAGGTGGAGGGAGGGAAGGAAAAGGGCACAAAATGGAATAGAAAAGAACACAAGGGACCATGGAGATGGATCACGGGTAAATTGGTGGTGGGCTACCCAAGGGGAATACAAAATGTAAAAGACATAAATGACAATAAAAATAGATATTAAAAAAAAACACAAACAAATATTTTCATTGTATTTGTAGACACATAAACAACTCTCTCTATATATAATCATTTTCATTTTATTTCACTGAATTTTAATGAACTTTATTGTGAACTATATTAACCCTAGAGTAGAATTATGCATGTAAAATAAATGAGCAAATGAAGAAATTACAGGATTAAGAAACATTCGGTTACTAATTGAATTTTAACTCATAGTGAGGATTATTAAATGATAGGTTCTAGACAGAATCCACCCTAGGAAATTGCTTTGACAAGGAGAGGGCAGAGTCATGGTAGTAGATGACCACCAACAACTCCTCCATCTCTCTACTTGCTAGATGGAGGTGGAGGCTATTTCCTTCCCTTGAAGGTTGACAGGCTCTGCTACTTGGTCAATAGAATAAGGCAAAAACAATATTGTTGCAGTTCTGGGTCCAGACTTGGCAATTTTGCTTTTTATTCTCTTGGGAATTGAACACCATGTAAAGAAATCTGACTATATAGCTGAAGAGAAAAACTGATTGGCAGCAGTGTATAAGATGCTAAGGAGAGAGATCCAGTCGGCTCCTAGCTATATCAGTACTCCAGCTGGGGCCCTAAGCATGTGATTGATACCATCTTGGGGCCCACAACCCAAGTTAGGCCACCCCACCAGTAGTACATGGAGCAGAGACAAGTTATCACTGGTCACCTGTCCATATTGCAGAATGGGGAGGGAGAAAATTGTTGCTGTTTTATGTTGGTATATTTTAGGGTAGAATGTGTTATGTCCAATAGCTAACAGACATATCTGAAAGTTGGGTGCTGGCTTAACAAAAATCTAAAATCGGTGGCACTGGCTTTGGCACAGGGCATGCATAGAGGTTGGAAAAGCAAAGAGGGAACTCTAACTCTCTTGAAAAAATTAATTTTATTTTTTTTAAGATGTAGTTTTACTTATTTATGCATATAAGAGCTGGGGTGTAGGCCAGAGGTATGGGTGCGTGGTAAGAGAATTCATCAGAGACGGAGTGAGGAGCAGAACAGGCAAATCTACTGAAATACACTGTTGAGGGGAACAGCTGGTAAAACTGTAAGAGGGTGGTCCTCAGGAAAGGGGAATGTTCCAGGTTCCCTGCCCCACCCAAGGGAGGGTGGAGCTGAGCAGGCGAGAAAAGAAGTTGGAGAAGGAGAGAAAAAAAAAAGGAAGGCAGCAGGATGGAGAGCCAGAAGAAGCACAAGGAGCAGAGAGACATGTGAAGAAGCTGCACTGGCCTGGTCTGTTTGAAACAGATGTGGGTGAGAGACCCGTGGGGAGGTTAACAATGGCAACGTTGATCTTGATTTTGATTTTGTTCTTTTCCTCCCAGAACTGTCTGGCTGTTTCTGACCCTTTTCTATGGGTCCCTCCCGAAAGGTGCTTTAGACTTGTGGCAGGCTTTTGGGCCTTGCTTTGGGCTAATCCCATTTGAGTGGACTTCTGCCCACGAGGTGATGGGTAACTTTGGATGCTTGGTTTAGAAACTCTATTCTTTGTCTTCTCTGTCTTTTCTAATTGTATTAAAGTTTATTTCCACTAAAGGTCTTGTATGTTTTGTATTGATGTGGCGGATGGCAGAACCTATTTGGAACAGGGCAGGTGTGGGGGTTTCTGGGGTGTCCCTCTCCCTGCCCTGTAACAAAACAGGAGCAGTCTGCTGGGCCATGTGGATGAGCTCCCTAGCCCGGTATCAGACTCATGCTACAGTGCCTTGTTCTAGCTTGAGAAAGCTGAGACTTTAACCCCTGCACCACAAGGGAGGGGTTGATTTAAAAATCAAAGTGTTATTTTGAAACACCTGTATGTAGATTTACAGAAAAGTTGCAAAAGTGGTAGCGTTCATGTATACTTTTACCCAGATATTCTAATAGAAATAAATTATGTAGCCATAAAGTAATTATAAAAACTAGGAAATTAACATAAGATACAGGTCTTTATGAAATTCAACTGCTTTTCTAGTCATACTCCTTCTCTGTTCTGGTGTCCATTCTAGGATCTCAGGCTTCCAAGTGGTTATGTCTTCTTAACCTGGGGAGGAGACTCTTAATGGAGGTTGCAAGAGTAGCCAGGAAATTGCTATCCAGAGGCTGGAGGAGTGTTATGTAGTGGTCAAATGTTTGGCAGCATTTGAGTGCAGTAAAACATAGACAATAAAACGTGTATCTAATGGACTTAGGGATTTGGCAAGGGAGATTTTTCAAGTTGAATGTTCAAAGTGTCATTTGTCATCTTTTAGTGATGCATGATAGTGTCACCAGAGAGAAATGTGTTAAAAAAAAAAGAAGGAACTATTGAGTTTTGAAGCAGAAGGTAGAAAAAAAATATACAGGACGTAGCAAAGTCTCTTTTGCTAGTAGAGCCTCAGAGTAAAATAATAGCCTTGGGGGGCCTGCCTGGAATATGTTGCCTCAAGATGAAGATCAAATCAAGATTTCGTATTAAGACCTTTAAAAATTTTAAGATAGTGCCCCATAAACAGTCTCATCTAGACAAAAGCACTTCTAAGGAATCTTAAGGTGGCCCAACAATAGATCCTCAACAAGACCCAAAGTAAATAGAGGTCTGATTTTGGAAAAAAAAAAAAAAGTTACAGATGTTGCTTTGCAGGCAAGCAATGATTTCTTAACACATTGTTTGCAGGTAGTTTGCTACTACCAGTCAACGTATAAATACGTTTCCCCGCATACAATTGAAAATATTTTTGTAAGCAAAACATTATTCCCATATTACTATTCCTATAAGAAAGGATCACCACTTTCTTTAAGCCACATAGCTGGTGAGTATTAACAATTAAACCCAAAAATTTCAACAGAATTGTATTGATAAAACCATCACCAGCTTAAACTAAAGAAGAATGAGACAGTTGAAAATGAAACAAAGCAGGAAGCTATAGGCATGAAAAAGGCTGAGAGAGCTATTCAACTGTAAAGGGCAGGCAGTTTCTTATGGAAATGGCAGATTAAGTCAGAAGCCCTAGTAGCCTGAACCCCAGAGTGGGAAGCCAAAAACAATGAATTAAGACTGGATTCCCAGAGAGAAAAAGGCCCTCCAGGAGAACTAGATCCTTCCAGTTTGACTGATTTTTGGCTTTCAGAATTGCCACAGACAGCTATGTGCTTTCTATTCCCAATGCCCCTCCCCCTTTTAAAAAGATTTATTTATTTATGCATACAAGAACTGGGGTGTAGTCCAGAGGTGTGGGAAGGTGAGAGGATTCACCAGAGACAGTGGGGAACAAAACAGGCGAATCTACTGAAATACACTGCTGAGAGGAGCAGCGCGCGAGACAGGAGAGGTCTGCTGGGCCATGTGGGAAGCTTCCTGGCTGGAGATCGAACTTGTGCTGCAGTGGCTGTGGATAACTTCATAGTGCTGAGACTTAATCTCTTGTGCCACCAAGGAGGCCCCTATTTTCCCTTTTGATCAGGAGTGCCCATTTCAGTCATCCCTGTTTCAGCACTGTATGCAATGTACCTAACATTTATTTTTAGTTCACAGATTTCCAGATGAAGAAGAGCAGCTTCTGAAATGCCTCATCCGCATATGGGCCTGTGTATATTACTAGGTCCTGGACCTTAAAGCCAGTGCTATATAGAATAATAATTTGGGGGAGAAAGTGAGAATATTTTGCATGTTTGCATGTGGGCATATATGTATGATTATTGTGGTCAGAGGGTCGATTATCATAGAGTTTCTAAATATGATTGTTAATTCTTCCCATTCTAGTCATTCATTCCATTAAAAAGTAGAGTAGTAGTCTCTGTCCTCTCATCTTGGATTCGAGCTGGTTTTCTGACTTGATTTGGTCAAGAGAATAAAATGAAAGTGATGTTCTGGGACTGCCAAATCCTGGCTTGCAGGGGCCTATACCTTCTGCTTTCTTCCTCTTTGGAACCAGGCACTGCATAAATAAACTTGGATTGGAGCACTGACTGATGAGCAGTCTCACAAAGAGAGGAAGACCTGCAGCCCTTTCAGCTGCCCTAGTTGAGGTGTCAGACATGGGGAAGTCTGCTTGGATATTCCAGCCTCAGTCACATGCATAGGTAAAAGCAACCATATTTCTGACCCTAACTGGCATCACAGGGGAACAGAAGAATTGTTCAACTGTGCCCTTCCCAAATTGTAGAGTTATGATAAAATATAATATATATTGTAATATAGCAATGGGTAATTGAAACAGCTATCAAATATTAGGATGATTTAACTTTATACCATGAGCTGTGAAAAGGTAGTAAATGTCAGACCGAGAAGTCAAGTTCTCATGGAGACTAAATTTCGTAAGGCTGGACCTGTATGCAATAATTATTGCTCTGTCTGCAGAGCCTAGCATAGTACTGACATTTGATAGACTCACAAACATATTTTGACTGAATCATTAAGCAAATGAATAGAGAAAAGCTCAATGTCACCAAGAAGACAGAGTAAAATTCTTTTTTAAAAAAAAATTTTATTTATGCATACAAGCTGGGGTGTAGGCCAGAGGTGTGGGGTGGTGAGAGGATTCACCAGAGTGGGGAGCAGAACAGGCAGATTGACTGAAGTACATTGGTGAGGGTGTAAGAGGGTGGTCCTCAGGAAAAAGGGTGTGTCCCAGGTTCCCTGCCCCACCCAAGGGAGGGTGGAGCTGAGCAGGAGAGACAAGAAGCTGGAGAAGAGAGAAGGAAAAACAGAGGAAAAGAAAGAAGGAAGGCAGCAGGATGGAGAGCCAGAACAGGCATAAGGAGCAGAGAGACATGTGAAGAAGCTGCACTGGCCTGGACTGATTGAGACAGATGCGGGTGAGAGACCCGTGGGGAGGTGACAATGGAAAAGTTGATCTTGATTTTTGATTTTGCTCTTTTCCTCACAGACTAGTCTGACTGTTCGTGACCCTTTTCTATGGGTTCCTGCTGAAAGGTGTTTTAGACTTATGGCAGGCTTTCGGGCCTTGCTTTGGGCCAATCCCATTTCGGTGGACTTTTGCCCATGAGGTGATGGATAACTTTGGGTGCTTAGTTTAGAAACTATATTCTTTGTCTTTTCTGTATTATTACACTAATTGTATTAAAGCTTCTTTTCTACTTAAGGTCTTATATGTTTTGTTTTGAAGCGGCAGATGGCAGAACCTATTTAGAACAGGGCAGGTCTGGTGGTTCTGGGGTGCCCCTCTCCCTGCCCTGAACAGATTTGGTGCCCAACGTGGGGCACCCCTCTCCCTGCCCTGCAACAAGGGGAGCAGCGGGCGAGGCAGGAGAGGTCTGCTGTGCCATGTGGGAATCTCCCCAGCAGGGTATCAAACTCAGCCACAGTGACCCTTTGTGCCACCAGGGAGGTCCCTAACATTCTTTAAACAGAATTTGTACAGTGCAATTTCTCTTTCAAAAGGAGTTCTTTGTTAGAAAAAAACTAAGCCTCGGCTAGACTATGATGCAGGATTATTTGGGCTTCGGTGGTGGGTATGTGTGATACTATACATTTGTAAAGGTGTGAACATATACCCTTAAAACACAGACAGTATTTTAAACCAACCAATGTTACTTCAACAATCATAATTTAAAATATAAATAAACAGGTCATGTGAACAAAAGATTAAAGATGGGTGGCAGGAGAGAGTAAATGGAAGGTGTAAGTAGAGGGAGGGGAAGATTGAATATTGGAAGTTAGAAATACTTGGCACTTTTAAGGACACCTTTGTGTTTTGAGGGCCCAGAAGCCAAAAGGATGTTCTGAAGGGAAAGATTTTGTGGGAGTGAGACCAGACCATGGTCATCATTGTCTCCTTACTATCCCTTCTATAGCTAGACAAATGAGAGCTACTCATTAAAGCATCTGGTTAAAGCCCATTGCCGGCTGGAATATAAAAACTAGCCTTTTCTATTATTGAAAGAGCAGAAAAAGCAAAATATGTGTTCCATATGGCTAAAGTTAGAGTTAGTATTCAGGGGGACCAAAGCAGAATATCTACTATTCATTGTTAGGTTGGAGACTAAAACAGTCAAAGCTATCATGTCATGTTAGGCACTTTTTATGACTCTCCAAGTCACATTTCTTTAGTAATATTATTTTTTAATTGAAATGCATTTAACATTTAATATGTAAATTTAAGGTATACAACATGTTAGTTTGATATATCTGTATATTGTAATATGATTGCCATTATAGTGATAGTGAGCACCCTTATCATTTCATGTAAATATTATTTCTTTTTAATAGCCGATTAAGTTCTAGTCTCTTAGCAGGCTTGATGATTATAATACTGTTGTGCATATTCACTGTGTTATGCATTATACATATTCATTGTCAGTTTGTACTCTTAAACACGTCTGTCCTGTCCTTTATAATTCTTTTAATTATATTATGTCCTTATAATTATTTTTATTCTTTGATTTTTACAAGTTTGGCTTTTTTAATATTCCACTATAAGTGAGATTATACAGTGCCTGTCTTTGACTTATCTCACTTAGTGTAATGCCTTCAAGGTCTGTCAGTGTTGTCACAAATGGCAGAATGTCCTCCTTTCTCAGGGCTTTCTAACATTTAATTGTATATATGTGGGGTGCATATAACTTTTCTGAGTTAGTCTTCATTTTCTTTTGCTAAATACCCAGAAGTAGAATTGCCAGATATTATGGTAATACTATATTTAATTTTTGAGGAACCTTCATACTGTTATACATAGTGGTTGCATGAAATTACATCACCACTAACAGTGCACAAAGGTTCCCTTTTCTCCACACTGTCACAAGCACTTGTTGTCTTTTGTTTTCTTGGTAATAAATATTCTAACATGTGTGAGATGATATCTGATTGTGGTTTTTTTATTTCCCTCATATTTAGTGTTGTTAAGCATTTGTTCATGTACTTAGAGATCATTTTATATGTCTTTTGCAGAGAAATGCCCTACTTAGTTCTGCCCATTTTAAAGTCAGAGTGTTTTAAAAATTGAGTTTTATGAGTTCTTTACGTATTTTGGATATTAACTCCTTATCCAACGTATGGTTTGTAAAAATTTTCTCCCATTCTGTAGGTTGTATGTTCATTTTTTTTAAAAAAAAGATTTATTTATTTATGCATACAAGAACTGGGGTGTAGGCCAGAGGTGTGGGGTGGTGAGAGGATTCACCAGCGACAGAGCGGAGAGCAGAACAGGCGGAGTACACTGCTGAGCGGAGCAGCAGGCGAGGCAGGAGAGGTCTGCCATGCCATGTGGGAATTTCCTGGTTGGGGATCAAACTCGTGGTGCTGTGGCTGCAGATAGCTTCATAGGCTGAGATTTAATCCGTTGTGCCACCAGGGAGGCCCTGATTTTTCATTTTTTGCATTGTTTCTTTTGCTGTGCAAAAGCTTTTAAGTTCTATGTAGTACCATTTATTGATTTCTGCTTTTGGTGTCATCTCAAAAAAAAATCATTGTCAAGACCAACATTGAGCAGCTCTTCCCTACATTTTCTTCTGGGAGTTTCAGTGTCAGGTCTAGTCTTTAAGTGATTCATTACAAATAATTTTTTGTGTGTAATATAAGGGGACCAATTTTATTGCTCTAAATGTGTTCATCCAGGTTTTTCCAGCACCATTTGTTGAACACTATCCTTTTCCTGCTGGGTGCTCTTGGATTCCTTGTTTGAATATTTGTTAAACTGTATAACAGGGTTTTAATTCTGACCTGTCTATTGTGTTCCATTGGGCTATGATTCTATTTTTGTGCTGGCATCATACTGTTTTTATTACTGTACCATTGCAGTATAGTTTGAAACCGGAAGTATGGTACTTCTAGCTTTGTTCAAGATTGCTTTGGCTATTTGGGGTCTTTAATGGTTTCATACAAATTTTAGAATTTCTAGTTTCTATGACGAATGCTTTTGGTATTTTGATGGGGATTGCATTGAATCTAAGTGAGGTTGGAGAGTTTGAGTATTTTAACAATATTAATCTTTTTAAAATATTTATTTATTTATGACTACAAGAACTGGGGTGTAGGCCAGAGGTGTGAGGTGGTGAGAGGATTCACCAGAGACAAGAGTGGGGAGCAGAACAGACAGATCTACTGAAGTACACTGCTGAGGGGAGCAGTGGGCGAGGTAGGAGAAGTCTGCTGTGTCATGTGGGAAGCTTCCTGGCTGGGGATTGAACTTGTGCTGCAGTGGCTACGGATAGCTTCACAGTGCTGAGACTTAACCCATTATGCCACCAGGGAGGCCCAATGATATTAATCTTTTGATCCAGGAACATGGGACATACTTTCATTTGTTTGCTTCTTTTTTGATTTCTTTCAGCAAAGACTTGTAGTTTTCATTGTACAGATTTTTCAGATCCTTAAATTTATTCCTAAGTATTTTATTGTTTTTGATGCTATAGTGAATGGGATACTTTCTTTGTTTGCCCTTAGTGTACAAAAATGCAACTGATTTCCATATGTTGCTTTTGTATCCTTCAACTTTGCTGAAATTATTGATTAGCTCCAACAGTTTTTGGTTGAGTATTTTGGGTTTTATATCTACAGAATCATATCATCTACAAATACTGTCAAGTCATATTTTCTGAAACTACTTGGAAATAGCAAGTACCTGGTCTACCCTGTGGGTCTCACAGGAGTACTACTCTCTGAGAGTGATACTTTCATATAGCACATCTCTCTACTAATATCTGAAAAGAGACCCAAGTGCCATCTGAAATAGCTCCAGAAAAGATTTAGGACAATAGAAGATTCTATACAATAATGGAAAATTCTCTTTTAGGATATACTTACTTGTATGTTTCATAGTGGTGCCTTCTAGAGAAATGTCCTAGGCAAAATATCTCTATTTAAAAGAACAGCAATATTTGTAATTAGGATGAATGAAATAAGAGAAAAGCTTTCAGACCATTGCAAGAGTGGGTGACTTAAATATAAACCTATAATTATTATACTTTCTATTCTGTATTGTTTAGAAAACAGAGGTTAAAGATATAAAAATAGAGAAGAGTGCTTAAAAATTAAAACCATTGATTTAGATCTCTATATGAAAGGTCAGTGTGTGGGAGATGAGAAAGGCACTAAAGCGATCAGTGTGTTCAACAAAAGACATTTTAGCAGCAGGACCTACAAGGACCATCAACTATTTATATTACCCACATCAAGTTGCTGGTCATTTCACTTATCAAAGAAAATAAGAAAGGAATTTTCTTTGGACATTTTTTGGGTATAATAACAATACAGTTTTGGAATCAGCTGTTAGAAACTATAATTAGAGCTGATTTATCATGTTCACTAATTATTCTATAGCTAGTTTCCCTGAAGCTTTATATAATTCTCCCTTTTATAAGCTTCTGTTTCTCCCTAGGGCACTCTGAATCCAGACAGGTAAATAACTGAAGTGCTTGGAAACCAATGTATTCTGCTATCTGTTGAACAGATAATTGCAAATGAACTTGAAAAAATTATTTTAAAAAGTTTTCTGTACATTAGATAGGGTCGGCTATTTAGAGGTTTCAGTCCTACCACCTGGGTTAGGAGATCACTTGGGTAGAAGGAAAAAGTGACGAAAAACAAAAATTGAAAAGAAACATAAGTATTCCTTCAGGAACCTACTTAACACTGAGAAGGGGAGGAGACTTTTATGTAATTCCAAATAACCACTTGATGTTACTGTCAGGCTGGCCAAATATCTGCCAACAGTGGTGACCCTTTCTTTTACCACTAGAGAGAAGTAGACGGACCTGGTATTTAGAGTAGCAGCAAAACCAATTTCTTATTTTCTTTCTTCTGCCAAATGGAAGTGGTTGTGGGCCAGTCTCATATTCCAGCACTTTAGTGCTGGCTATCCACACTTTCTTCTCTGGAATAACTATCAAGGGAATTGAAAAGAATTCCCTTTTCTCATGCCTAACACCAGCAGGGCAGAAATGAACACATCTTCTTCCCAGAAAGCAGATTTCAGGACTTTTCAGATGCTATGACACTAATCTCACATAGGGTGGGCTCCAGGGGAGAACAAATCAGGCATTGCTAATGACGGTGACTCTGGGAACAAGATCAGTGAACTGAGAAACGTGGCTGTTTTATCCCTCCTTAAACTACCTCCCTTTATTATACTTCATTTTCCCTCTTCCTATCAAGCAGTAGCTGAGTCAACTGAGTACAGCTTAGGTTCTTATCATGACATCTAGGGGAACACCTAAAAATCAGGAAACCCTTGATTGTTTGTTTGTTGTTGTTTTTGCATAGAATCCTAGATTATTTGTAAAGAAATCTGTTTCACACTAGGCTGTATGGATAGAATTTGCATCTTTGGAAACCAAGTGGAGCTCTTGTTCTCGTTCCAGGTTGTTTAGCATTTCCTTTTCCACTTGTGGTCCATGCACCTGCTCCGCCCTCCCAAGCTGACCAGAACCATGTACAAACCAGTTTCCAATAAACATCAACACTTAAGATTTAGCAAGTTGCTAACTCCTGTGGAGCTATCTTAAAAGGATCTTGTATATAAATGCAAAGTTTTATGGCGCCTCAGAGAACTCTAAGAACACTGTAAATATCCCTGGTTTAATTAGTAGTCTTGGAGTTAGGTAATGGCCTGTGGTTTCTAAGTTAGGTCTCTTGGGGTTTCTAGTCTTCAGGGGCTGCCTGCAACTATGATGTGCTCATATACAATCTTCTTTCTCATACACCACAGAAATCCTCTTTAGACCTTCCTATGCACCTACCCACAATTATTGTAACACATATGCAAATGAATCCCCAGTCTGTCAGATCTAAAAAGGACCCAGTGCCTCAGAAATTCCTGACTCAATTTTTGCAAGAATGGGTTACTTAAATCTAAATAAAGATAATTCCTGACTCATTTTTCCCCTTGCATTCTAGATCCCAGGTTGAAAAAAAAAAACACGGAAGAAATTCCTTGATTGGTGTTAATGCCCATTCTCTCCAAGCAGAGGGTGGACAACATGCTTTTGTAGTTGATGAGCTCCAATTCTCAGCATTTCTGAAGCAGTTCTCTCACCGAGTTAGGTCAACCAGTCGGGGATGTAAGCCGACTAGACAGGTTTGTTCTGGGCTGACCGACATTGACTAGGTTCTCCGAACAGAGTCGCTTGGCGGAATCTACAGTAGGTGGGGCGCGCTCACCAGCTCTGCCGTAGTGATTGGAAGTTTGTTGCAATATTGGCGAATCCGAGCAGCCAGCTGCTGCAGGAGATACCCTTTTGCCCCTTGATCACAGAACCAAGAGTTCGCCCTAATGGGCAGGGCACTAGCAGGGGAGAAGCGCCAGCCTCCGGGCCCAGCCCCCTTTTTCCCACAATTGTGTTAGCCGATCCAGCTCAAGGAGCCTCAGTTCTCAGCCCGTCAGCTTCCTCTTGTGGGTAGCAAGAGAGCGGTGGGACCACAGCTTGGGAACTCTCGCTCCGTGGTCTGCAAGAATCAGTGGCGGCGGCCAGCGGTGAGGGAAGGCGGGGGCACGTGCTTGGATGTGGGTACTTGTGTAACCAGCTCCCCAGGCGCCAGCCCCGACAGCACTCCGGCGGAAGGCTCGTCTGAGCCTGCCTATCCGCCGCCACCGGGAAGGCTTCGGGGTCCCGCCGCCCGCACTAGGCGGGAGCGACTCGGGCGAAGTAAGCGAAGCACTTGCCTCGGGAGCTATCATAGGGGAGTGGGAATTTGGAAAGTTCCCCAACTAGGAGCACACGTGACCGCCTCTTGAAAGTAGTTCCGACCGGGCTCCGGTATCCCTCCACCTCCTTTTGAACACTCCTAGGTCTCCTCGGTCCCGCCCACTCGCAGGGGTGAAATCTCCTACGGTTTCGTACTTCCCACTCGGGCTCTGCGACTCGGCGTCCAGCGTGCACGACACAGCTGGCGGGGGCGCGCTGAACCTGGCCCCAGGGCGATCCACCCAGTCGGGTTTTCACTCCGGTCCAAAAGGGGCGGGGCTATGTAGCCTCGAAGGACCGAGCTTGAGTGCGACGCGGTGAACAGAACTGGAGCCTCAAGGGGGAGAGATGGTAGGCTCTCCAGGGCTCAAGGCAGGCGCTAAGGGGTGCGTTTCACCCTTGGGTGAAACGCTTTCAATCCGCCAGGGCAGTCGTCCTTTGAGATCTAGAAATTCAGGGGTGATGTGCTCACACTTCACGCGCTTGGTGGGAGCTTTCATTTTTAGGGTAAAAAAGCCTAGTTGCTGAGGAAGCGGGAGGTGGGGCGGTGCAAGGGAGCCGGATGAGGTGATATGCATGGGAGACACAATAGGGGGCTGTTCTTTGTGCTAAGACTGACACCTGAGGACCCGGGGGGAGGGGGGTGGGCATTCTCAGCAGAGGCTGCTGCAGGTAAATCCCTGCGTACGATTGTGATCCGACAACGGTGTCAAAGGAGAGCACGGTGCAGGC
>PVIJ01001083.1:134925-223207 GCA_004024925.1 Scalopus aquaticus
GTCCCCCCCCCCCCCCCCCCGCAACAGCCTCTGGCAGGGTTACTGGGCACAGGCCGAGGCTTGGCACCTTCCCGCCGCCCTGCGTAGCCGCAGAAGCAGCCGCGGCAAGTGCAGTTACTGGCGGGCTTCTCCGAACAAGCCCGAGCGGGCCCGGGGCAGTCGCACTGGGCATGCTCAGTGGAGCCCTCAGGTCGGAGACTGGGCTTTCGCACCCGGCGCTACCTCTTCTGCGCCCTCCCTACCGCCCCAGCTCGGCCCGTTCTTCCTTCCCTCGGTGCGGTCCCGTCCGCCTCCCGCCTCCTGCCTCCCGCCTCCCCTCGAACTCCGTAGGCGCCCGGGCTCCCCGCGCGGCGGCGGAGGGGGCGGGCAGGCCGGCAGGCGGTGATGTGGCGGGACTCTTTGTGCACTGCGGCAGGATACGTGTTCGGGCGCCGGGACGCGGCGGCTGCGCTCAGTTCTCTCCTCTCGGAAGCTGCAGCCATGATGGAAGTTTGAGAGTTGAGCCGCTGCGAGGCGAGGCCGGGCTCAGGCGAGGGAGATGAGAGACGGCGGTGGCCGCGGTCCAGAGCCCCTCTCAGCGCCCGTGAGCAGCCGCGGGGGCAGCGCCCTCGGGGAGCCGGCCGGCCGGCGGCGGCGACAGCGGCGACGTTTCTCGCCTCCTCTGGGTCTTTTCTAACCGTGCAGCCTCTTCCTCGGCTTCTCCTGAAAGGGAAGGTGGAAGCCGTGGGCTCGGGCCGGAGCCGGCTGAGGCGCGGCGGCGGCACCTCCCGCTCCTGGAGCGGGGGGGAGAAGCGGCGGCGGCGGCGGCGGCGGCGGCCGCAGCTCCGGGGAGGGGGTCGGAGTCGCCTGTCACCATTTCCAGGGCTGGGAACGCCGGAGAGTTGGTCTCTCCCCTCCTACTGCCTCCAACACGGCGGCGGCGGCGGCGGCACATCCAGGGACCCGGGCCGGTTTTAAACCTCCCCTCCGCCGCCGCCGCACCCCCCTTGGCCCGGGCTCCGGAGGCCGCCGGAGGAGGCAGCGGTTCCGAGGATTACTCGTCTTCTCCCCATTCCGCTGCCGCCGCTGCCAGGCCTCTGGCTGCTGAGGAGAAGCAGGCCCAGTCGCTGCAACCATCCAGCAGCCGCCGCAGCAGCCATTACCCGGCTGCGGTCCAGAGCCAAGCGGCAGCAGAGCGAGGGGCATCAGCCACCGCCAAGTCCAGAGCCATTTCCATCCTGCAGAAGAAGCCCCGCCACCAGCAGCTTCTGCCATCTCTCTCCTCCTTTTTCTTCAGCCACAGGCTCCCAGACATGACAGCCATCATCAAAGAGATCGTTAGCAGAAACAAAAGGAGATATCAAGAGGATGGATTCGACTTAGACTTGACCTGTATCCATTTCTGGGGCTGCTCCTCTTTGCCTTTCTGTCACTCTGTCTCGTAACGTGGGAGGAGAAGGATGCGAAAAATTTCCATAGTTTGGGTGACTATAACATTTAACCCCGGCCGAATTTCTAGGTCTTGGCTATTTCGTGTCTCTTGAATGCATTCAATCTAGGGTGTGTTCGGCTCCACCGAACTCTTGCCTGCTTGCAAGTGTCAAGGCCCCCACCGGTTTCTTCGCTGTCTGTGGGGTCTCTTCCCAAAGGCTATTGTCCGTTAATACGGAATACAGTACACTGTTACTGGATTATGAGCTCGGTAGTCCGGTCGACTGAGTGAACAGGAAAGTAGACGCTTTGAGGTTCAGCATATTTCGATTAAATCTTGGCTTTAGGCCCTAGATCACGGGTATAGATCAGATGAAAATGAAAATTAGTGCTGCACGTACGCATATTGCATCAGAATCTTGCAGTGATTGTTTTTAATTTCCTGGGCTGCATTGATGGATTTTTAAAAACTGAGTTGTGAACTGATTTGCAGAACTTTAAAAGGAGAATCAGCTCCAACATGCAGGGTGCTCATTTGAGAGCAAAAGTAGACTTGTATGCTTAAACCTAGTTAATTAGAACTTTGAACTGCATTTAGGAAGTTTGAAATCAATAGTGCAGTAATAAACCTCACAGGGCGCTCTTGTTAGATCTTTGTTAAATTTGCCTTTTCCTCTCCTGATGGGGTGATATAGGGTAGAGCATGAAATTTGCAGTAAGGTAGCGTTTTATAATTCAGTCCTCTTGTCGTGCATAATGGAATGGAGATTGAATGGTTTTTGATCTCACAGGAGAATGTTTTGTAGGTTCAGGGGTATTGTGTGTGGCAAATGGTGATTGCAGAGATTAAACTTAAGTTTTCACTTCAAATTTCAGTATTATTGTGATGCCAGAACTGCCACTCATCTTTCTGAGGTTTCTGGTCCTCTGACACCTCTGGGTAGCTGTTAATTTTACTCTGACTTGTGTAGAATGTCCAGTATAATTTACCAGTAAAAATCCAGAAATGCTGGCAAGAGTGCATTTCTCCAGCTTCAGATTGTAGGTGTCTTAGCTTTATCTGTAGTGTTTTAAATGTACTGAGTCAGCTTGTGGATTAAGACAGAAACCCAAGAATTTTAACTGTGTGTAGTTTTGGTTGTCTAAAAGTTTGGTCTCTGTACTTCAAAAGATAGTGGTTATTGAAAGGCAGTCTTCTTTGCAGTTTCAGGTGTAACAAACTGGTTTTGATCAAAGGTGGGGATAGAGCCCTCCTTTTTTGCAGAATAGAAAATATCAAAGGAATTGAGATTTACAGGTTGGCAAGTGTATAATGCATGGAAAACTGAATTAAATTATTGGCCTGAGGTGACTGAAGCATTTTATTAAGGTCTCTATTAAAGACCAAAAATTTGGTGATGTGAATTTGATGTGTAGCAATGGACAGTATTTAGTTAAAGTTACGTAATTGTGTGTTAATAGAGTAATCTTAATGAAAGTTAATTCTTAACAAATGTAAGCAAACCTTTTGCTTAATTTAAAGTGTGATATTACAGTGTCTATGTCCTAAAATTGTGGGGCAGGTTTTTTCCCTTTGGAGAAAATGTTTTATATCTCAAGATGTTTTATTTCTTTGTATTAATGTAGCTGCACGTAAGTGTGCAGAGCTAATTTTGCGCACATTTTTGTTGCAAAATGAAGATAAAGTTACAGAAGTAGCAATACACAAAAGTTAACATTTCTCTGTTAAAAGAATATTGTTAAAGAATATTGGGAAATATTCGAGGTTGCATTAATTGAAAATTTTGTTAAGGCTGAACTTGATCTGCTTGTCCAGAAGATAATTATGGAAAACCTTAAGATTTGTAAGTTATTTCAAAGGAAGTCAATTATTGGTATGAATTAATGTCAGACATCTAGTGTTGTAGGTACATATTAATTAAATGTTTACTCAAGTTTTTTAAAAAAAGTTAATTCAGAATGATTCTAGAATGCTCTTTGGTAGACAGATTGCTTTTCATATTCAAAGTATATTCATGCTGTTTTTAATTTACCTATTTCATTTAAGGTTATCAGGATATAAGACTAGTAATAGTCTAGCAGGTTCTTATATGTGAGCAGTAAGGTGATTGACAGTTTCTCCTTTGATTTCAGAGTATGTGTGCCTCTAAATGAAATTCATGTGACTTAAAACTTTCTCTAGAACTGTGCTTTTAGTTATGGAATGCATAGAAAGCGTTATCAAATTCTGCATCAAATGACTAATAACACTTAATTTCTAGAATTGTGGTTTTATTGAGCCAAATCTTGATATGAAAAAAAAAAAAAAACCAGTTAGGGAAAAGTCAGTGAAGGACTTGCTTTTTTGACAGTTGCACTTCCAATAATTTTGATATACCAAAGTACTTTGATTTGCTTGGTTTCACTTTAGTATTTTGTGTTTGTGGGGGCAAAATTAAAATGGTTATTGAAGATTGTCTCTGGCAGGTTGTAAACTTACCTATTTCAGCAGCTAGTCTGTTAAAAGTTAAATTCCTTTATGATAGTAGTGATTGGAATACTTTTAGCTGATGAAGATTAACAATGAAGTGATTTCTCAGGGGAAAATTGAGGACCATGATTCAGTTTTAAAATATTTTTGCAAAATTGATTAGTCTAAAAAGAATTTGTTGGCGAGGTTTTACTCTTAATGCCAATCTGCTGAACATGAGTCTAAAAAATTTAGTGTTTTTAGATTTCTTGGGAAATTTGGTGTTATATTTTATCTTTTCTCTTTGTGGAGAATATTTTTAATTTGTAGATTATAGTGACAATTGAAGTTAAGTGTTATTATCTTTTAAGATTGTATTTAGTTTTTATTTTACACCGTTATGTATCTGCTGAGTTGTATTTCTTTCCTGAACAACATGACTGGGACACCTAACTGCTACATGAAAATTTATAAACTTCATTTTCATAAAGCTTTATGTAAGAATAAAGCATACCTGAAAGGAGAGTAATTTGCAATTTGTATGACTCTTAATCTGAGGGAAATATAACTTTATTGCTGCCCACTGTAAAAGTTTGCACAGTTATACAGTCATCAGTGCAATTTTACATTGCATATGATATAAATAATTAAACATCATACAATATGGTGAAATATAACCACATTAATTTTAAATTTAGTCTCAGAAGGATAGACACTTGAGTGTATTACTCTTTAGAATTTTAACATCAGACAGGTAGCTGGTGCTGTTGTAACTTTTATGTGAGAGAATATTACTTTTGGTGCTTTTTACTAGTAACTGCATAAAATATGCAAACTTCTTAATATGAAATTCCTCCCTTTTTGGGAAGCAAAGTCTTTAGTTCCTATTTTCAAATGTGCTCATTTTGAAATTTGCCCCATTTTCTATTCATTTAGTGATAACTTGAAGCTTAATTATGAAGTAATCGCCTAAATGACCTTTAATGGAGAAATATTTACTATGGGAAAATCAGTTTAAAAAATGTCAACATTAATTCACTCTTAGTTAATGTTCTATTTTTAAAATATGTACCGCAACCTTTTCAGTAAAGTGAACATGTAGGAAATGATTTAATATTGCACGTGAAATTGGAGTTTGTAGAAAGTAGTTTAGAAGCGTGCATGTGTATTACAGGTTTTTGCTGAATCGAAATGGTAGGCCTTGGAAGAGCTGTAAGGATTTAACTTTGATAAGATGCTGTTAATAATAGTCTAAGAAATTTATTTGGTACCATATATTTTCCCTGTACTTATTTCATAGAACCTGACTTCCATTACACTCCCAATTTCTGTTAGATATGCTTGGTTTTTACATCTGCATTGGAGAATTCTTTTGTGGCCTGTCATGATAAAAAAAAAAAAAAAGGTGTTAGAATTTGTTCTAAGGATACATTTGTATCTACTTATGAGAGTGGGGTGAAGAATAATTTCAGTTGTGTTTTAACATTGCTTTCTCATCTAGTAGCTTTGGAATTAATGAAACTACTGTCAGAAATATCAGTAATGTTGAAATTATACTGAATAATCTTAAATTGGAAAGGACCTGGTGAACAAAATGATATCCTTTTGTTTCATATAGGCCACATTACAGCGAACATGCCTTCTTTCCTAGATGATCAAAAGTTTGTGAATGATGATTCTTTTTGTGACTATTGACTATATGCACTTACTAATGTAAAAGAGTTTCATTTATTAAGAAAAGTGAAATTAGTATATTGGTTTTGACTATTTATCTATCCCATAACTTTTCAATTTTTTCCCACTGGTTATAGAACAGGTATTGACATTTTATTTCATTTAAATAACTTGTCCTGGAAGAAAAAACAAAAGACTGTTGGAAAATATTAGTACAGGAAGGATAAACACAATTTAGGTGAAAATAGTAATAAAAAAGAACAAACAGAATTTAGGTGAATTTATTTTGGATGGGGAGTTTTTATTTAACTCAGTATAGGTAAAGGCAGATTCTCATTTGTATTAGTTTATTGTATTAGTTGCATTAAGAGAAGTCTTAAATATTCTTAGTAGACAATATCAGTAAAATAACATTGGTAGTTTTCTGAATATTGATAGATACTATGACAGCACCTGCCAGCAAAAGAATTTTCTTGTGCATGGTGTAGAAAAGAAGACTGTGTATTATATTTTAAGTGGTTACACCATTATCAGTAGTCATCATTTCAAATATGGTCAGTGAATCTAACTTATAAGTGTTTGAATATTCTCTGTGTGTGTGTATATGTAAATAAATACAAAGCATACATCGTGATTTCTAAAAAGTGAAAGTTTGGTGGATATTGTTTCATAATTTTTAAATAGGACTAAATATTTCAGTGTAATTGAAATTGTAATTGAGATTGTAATTGAAATATTTCAATTACATTGAAATATTTAGTATTACTTTAATCTACACATTGTGTATTTATAATCTTGTTTTAGATTTTAGGGTGGCAGTGTTGACTGTAGATCCAGATTGCTTGAGTTGGAATCCTGGCTCTTCCGCTTAGTATCTGGATGACTTTGAGTAGGTTACATAGTCTTTCTTGGTCTGTTTTATCTGTGAAGTGGGGATAATGTACCTATCCACAAAAAGTTTATTTTGAAGAATAAATGAATAATATAAGTAATTCACTTAGCATAGTACTTGACACATTGTAAATGTTTAAATGGTAACTGCTGCTCTTAAAAATTATAATTTCAGATTACCCTGGCATAAGAAATTACTTGTATTTTCACTTATGGGAAGAGCAGTGATTGTAATTGAATTTCTTCATTTGGTCGTGTTAGAATTTTAATTGGCTTAAGCTATAGGTATTTTTTAAAATAGTGATACTTCTTTAGGAGCTATGGTGTAATGTGTCTGTGATTTTGCTGTTATATCACAAATAGAATGTAAAACTTGGTTTACTCATGATTGACCAAAGAAAAGGTAATCATGCTAATCAAGAAAGAGGAAAACTTCCTATTATTATTGTATCAGAAAGTAGAAGATGCAAAATAAAATTTTTTATAGTATTAAATTTTCTTTAGTGTTAAAGATAGGTCAGCTTAAATATTACATTTTTTATTCACAGAGCTATCTGCCTCAAATGTGAGAAAACTTTATGTAAAGTTATGTAAAGTGCTTATCAATAAAGGTATATTTCTTAGCATTTCTTTTTAAGTTCATATTTTTGGGGGAGTCATGCAACTTTGAATGCCAACTTATATTTATTATAACTCAATTTGCACTTAATATAATCTGGCAAGCTTTGATATAATGTGGGAGTTTAAATTTAGTCTTAAACCTTTGCATTATTCTATCATATTTTTACATTTGATCAAAATTCTTAAAATAATTCTAGGTCCTAGTGAGGAAAGAGATAACAGATTTTTTTCTCATTTATTATTAACAAGTGTGTGGAATAATGGAATAAACTCAGTTGAGATTATTAGCAAAGGCCAGTATGTGTATAGGGATGTTCTTTTTTTTTTCTTTTGCTTCTACTGGTCTCCCAACTATGTCCTAGTACACTCAGTAGTTAAAGCACTTGATTTTCAGTGAGGGTTTTTTCTTTTTCATTTTCATATGTTTGTGTTTCTTTGCAGAATGCACAAACAGTGTGGATAATGTGCTCTTTCCATTCATGTATGTGACTCTGATTATGTTACCATTATGTTATTTTGTTATGTGTTGTATAAGTTAGCTGTAGTTTTGGTCCAAGGGGAGGGTGTAGAATTGAATGGTGCATTTTGATAAATATTATGGGAAAATTGAGTTTTCTCATTTAAGCACTCACTTTTTCTCATTTTTAAATGCTGCATGCCGCCCCTATATTTGCTTTATATCATTACCCAAAACTTAAAATTGGTTTAGTACTATTAAAACCCTTCAGCATTGTTCTGAATTTCTTTTGTTTGATTTTTTTAGATTTTCAGGCTAAAATAAGACACTAGTTATAGCAAAGATTGCATTCTGCGAATTTTTTTTAAGGTTTATTTATTTATGCATATAAGGGCTGAGGTGGCCAGCAGTGAGGGTGGTGGTGGTGAGAGGATTCACCAGAGACAGAGTGGGGAGCAGAACAGGCAGATCTACTGAAGTACACTGCCCAGGGGCCCAGCGGGCGAGGCAGGAGAGGTCTGTGGGTTAGTTCCTTGGCAGAGGTATTGAACTCCTGCTGCAGTGGCTGTCGATAGCTTTATAGTGCTGAGACTTAACCCCTGGCGTCACCAGGGAGGCTCCCTGTTTGATCCTTTGAAGAGGATGTACTTAAGGTATTATGAAATGCATTGTGATTTGAATTAAATACAGTATGATTTATAAATACAGAATATATGTTCAGATATATACATAACTGTTTTAAAATGCATTTTCTTCCTATTTAAGATTCTTTTGCTCTCATATACTTGTGACATTCTTTTTGAATATTGTAGTTACTCTGAACTGATTGGAGAGTAAATAAGTAGAACTGAACATTTTTTTTTACTTTTAAAGTGAAATTTGGGGCTTGATTTTTAGATGCTTATTTTTAGATGTGTTTATGAATTACTTGACTATGAATCTGTCAGAATGAAATGGAATGCCTGTGGTTTTTTTTTTCATGTAAAAACGGTGCTTTGCCAGTCTTAAATTAGCCATGTCGTAAAATTATTGAACATTTTTATTGAATCATACTGAAATATGAAAAAAGTAAGGACTTGAGTCAGGTCTTTTAATTAATGGGATAAAATCAGCTTTCTGTGCCCTAACAGTGTCTTCTATTTGCTTAGTACTTTTTTAATTAATGAAGTCTTTTTGAAGAGGCAGTCTAATTGATAGAGCAAGCATTTTTTTTAAATTTTTTTTTAAAATTTTATAGTACACTAATCATAGCTTCAATAAAATTAGTAGAAAATTGAGGCCAAACAAGGATTCAGGGTTTTTGGGCACCTGGTGGAGTATTTTCCCATTATGTTAACATCAGTGGTTCTAACTTTAGAAGAATATGGAGGGCTTGTTAAATCATAGAATACTTGCTCCTCCCTCCCCCCACGGTTTCTGATTTACTGAATTTATTTTGGAGCCTGAGAATTTGTATTTCTAACAAGTTCTTAGGTGGTGCTGATACAGGTGGTCTGGGGATCACAGTGAACCCATCTATTTCATGATCTTCCTTTAAGCACATCTGTAATGAGTTTTTGCCTTTAGAGTAATAGAATTACACATGTTCTGTTACTGGATTTGTGAACTCTAAATAGCTGAGCATGGCATATATTATCTTAAGTTTAAAAAGACAGTATAACGGAATTAGGAGGAGTATGTGTAAATTTGGGAGTCAGCTAGATATAAAGTCTGGCATAAATCCTTGCTCAGTCATTTATCATTTGTGTAATAAAAGACATACTACCTAATTAATGGACCTTAGTTTCCACATTTTTGACTGGTTGTAAAAATCCTTAACTTGTAGGGTGGTTGTTAGGTTTGTTAGAAAAATAGGTTAGGTGTTTGTAGAGTATTGGCTGCCAACTAGGGGGTGACTGCTTCCCACTCTGGGCATTTGGCAACCTTTTTGGTTGCAGTCGAGGGACTGGGGAGAGGGATGCTATTGGCATCTACTGGGTAGAGGCCAGGGATGCTGTTAAACATTTTACAATGCACAGGACAACCCTGCCACAGGAAAGAATTAATTAGCTGGCCCATGTTACTGATATTGCCGAGATTGAGAAACCCTGGTTTAGAGGTATGAAGTATCTGGTACATAAAATGATAAGCATATTTGATAAAAGTCCGTACCTTTGCCTTAGATTGTGATATTTAAGAAGGTCAAATTGCTAATAAATAATAAAGCTAGACTTTTAATATCTTACATTTTCTGACTGCTGCTAGGCTGCATTCTTTGTAAGAACTTTGTCCGCAGAAAATATTCCTGGCAACAACAAAGATTTATTTGAAAAGGGCTCATGTGTTATTTGGCTGATTGTGAAAATGTTCCGTTGAACTTCTGTTAGAAAAGGCTGAAAATGTTTTCAGTAAATGTGTAAGGGTAGGGCCTCCCCGGTGGCACAGTGGTTAAGCGCTGCGCTGTGGTGCTGTTGGCAGCAGCGATGTGAGTTCGACACCCGGCCTGGGAGATTCTCACATGGCACGGCAGACCTCTCCTGCCTCGCCCACTGCTCCCCTCAGCAGTGTATTTCCATCGATCTGCCTGTTCTGCTCCCCGCTCTGTCTCTGGTGAACCCTCTCATTGCCCCATGCCTCTGGCCTGTACCCCAGTTTGTATGCATAAATAAATAAATAAAAAAAAATGTGTAAGGGTAATGCCTGGTGTGAGATATTCAGAAGGATGTTACCTAAAACTGCCCTAAGAGGATAGGCATGCTTTATTAAAAGGAAGCACTTTTTTTTTTCATTTTTGTAATTGCCAGATGCTTTTATAACTTTAATTACATTGTTGAGCTGTTGGGTTAGAATAATGTACTCCTAGTGTACTTTTTTTTTAAAAAGATTTATTTATTTATGCATACAAAGGGTGGGGTGTAGGCCAGAAGTGGGGGTGGTGGTGGTGAGAGGATTCACCAGAGACACTGGGGAGCAAAACAGGCAGATCTACTGAAGTATACTGCTGAGGGGAGCAAGGGGCGATGCAGGAGAGGTCTGCTGCGCCATGTGGGTTAGCTCCCTGGCGTGGGATCAAACTTGTGTTGTAGTGGCTGTGGATAGCTTCGTAGTGCTAAGACTTAATGTTGCACCACCAGGGAGGCCCTACTTTTTGTTTTTTAATGAACTTTTTACTCTATTTTTCATTCTGTAGTCATCAGATATGTTGTTATAGTCAGATATATTGAAGTTAAATGTGCTGATGTAAAATGGCAAAATTCCATTAGGCAAGCGAAATAACCACTACACTATGGAAAGTGAAAATGCAAATTTCTGACAAATGGTAAAAAATTCTGTCATCTTTCCACATGAAGAAGTAGGTCTGACTTTGAGGTTCTTAGATATGTGTGTTAGATTCTGAGATACTAAATTTGCTATGCCATCCTGTTGGATTACAGTGCTTATTTAAATTTGAATTTGTATTAATGTGAAGTTTTAGCAAAATTTTGATAAAGTTTTAGATTAATCTAGAGGTAAAAAGATCCCACAGGAGTAGTTTTGTGGATTCCAAAAATTGTTGTTTTTAAGGTAGACAAACATGATCACGAAAGTATTCTAGGAATAGATTGTTTGCTGTCATCTTTTTTTGTTACCTTGATTTAACAATTTGCCTCTTTGCAGAGAAAATGTGAAGCCCTATTTTAAAGGTTCATATGAAATTTTCGATTTTGACTGAGTGTTAAATTCTTTTGAAATTATGGGAGATATTCAGAGATACTAGTAAGTATTTTAAAGTTGGGACTGTTAATCAGATGATGGTCGATTTTTTTTTTAAAACAGCATTTATTCTTGTAATTTAATTGATTAAGACTTATAGTGTTTATTTCAATATAAATAAAATAATTTCACTTTTATAAAACGTAATTCTTTTATAAAACACTACTAAGTGGAATTTTTTTCTATTAAAAACACTAGAGAGGGTTTAAAAAATTACCATTGTCCTGTTTCTCTAAAACTTTGTTCATAAAGTTCTTATTTGTTCATAAGAATCTATTTAAAATGTAGTTTATCATACTGAACTTAAAGGGGTGTTTGTGTTTTAACAATTTCCAAAAGCACTTCACAGTTGCCTTAATTATTTTCAATGGTGAAGTCATCAGAAATATTTATTTCCCTGTAGTTACACATGAAAGTTATTTCCAATATTTGGCTAGTATTTTTCTCTGTTATTTTAAAATTTTTCTTCAGGGTGAATTTAAGATGACATAAATGTTCGGAAATGTTGAAGTCTTGAAACTTTTCCACCGATGGGAAAGCCATTGCATATTTAAAATTTTAAGCATATTTTAGTTACTTGAGACAAAAATTTATCTACTTTTGATAGGCCAGATTTTCTTTTCCTCTATTATATTGAAATCAAAGTAGATATAGAAGTAATTTGAGTAAATGGTCACATTTTATACTAACGTGCTCATAACCTTTGACATTTTGTTTTCCTGTCATAAGTCAGGAAGAGATCATTGGCTTGTCATGATGCTACTCATCCCTGAAGCCTATTTATTTTATTTTGCTTTTTATTGAGGCAACATTTGTTTAAAACATTGTATTTGATTTAAAGGTGTATGTTACCACCCCACACTCATCAAGGCACTTCAAGTCTTTACCATAGTCTATTGTGCTCCCTCCCCGCTTTTCTCTCTGCCTTTAGAAGCCTTAGTTCTACAGTCAAATTTCTAGGGTTTGTTATTGGTTTGGTTTACCTGACCCTTTGTTTTGTTTTTCTGTGTCCTGGAGCATATTTTGAATGATATACTTCATATTTACATAGTTGCCTTATTAATTAATGAAGGTGTACTGTGTACTTGCATTTGTTATCAGTGTTAAATTTTTGTCCTCAAAATTTGCCTTTGTTAGTTTGTCAGATTGTATTTGTAAGGGTCAGATATTAAAATGGAAATAATTTTAACCTTAATAGCTAAATGATAATTCTATCTCAATAAGTTTATTAATTCGTGTAGTGAGAAAAAATGTGGGAGAAAACTTCTGTTTTTTAAAGAAAATTAGTTGTTAGAGTAGCTTTTTTCCAAATGAGATAAGATTGTTAAATGTAAGGAAATTTTGGTTTAGGTATGGTGTTTTCTTTTCTGTAATGTCCTTAGTGCAGCTGAAGTGTGATAGAATTTTGCATATCTAGTTTCTTTTCATTGTGATCAAGATTATCTGTAATAATGTAAAATATGTTAAGGTACTGGTTATTAAGGCTATTTGGATTCTTTTTAATACTGAAAAGGTCACCCAGATTGTGATTATTGCTTAGTGTCCAAGAACCAAGGCTTGCCATCTGTTACTCAAACATAGGAAAAAGTTAAGATAATCTAGTGATAGAAGTGGTTTTGACACTTATGGTTTTGGAATTATCTATTATGATTTTTAAAGACTAATAGGAAATTTTAAACTTGCAAAAACCAAACTTAATAGTGCTGCTGGTATTTATATCTTTCTATTCAAATACAGAGATACTAGTCAAGAACTAAAGATTATGTAATGAAATTCTGGCTGTTAGTCATTAGCTTTTACAGAATTGTTTGGATATTTAAGTGGAAACATGTTTTAACCTGAGACATTAGGTTATGAGAGATTTTGATATTTTTAAGCTGTAGTTTTCCTAATAGTTAATATATAAGAATTCATTTTTATAGCAATTAAGCAGGGGATTGATTTTGAAAGTACTCCTTAAAGATTTGCTTTAAATAGTTTTTGGATTCTCTTCTACAACTCAATTCTTGTCTATATACTAGCAAATGAGTTTTCCTATTTAAAATTTTGCTGTTGCATTTTGAGCCACTCCAGAAGTTTTTATCACCCCACTTCCCCCCCCCATGCTGCTTAATAGTATCTGTTTATTTTTTTCTATGTTGTTTTATTATGTTGACAGTTTTTTTGTGGAGAAACTTACTATCATGCAAAATAATTACTACTGGAAATAATTCATTTTAGCTATAATTTTGAATTTATGTTCTTAAATGTGACTTTTTGTCTGGGGCCTCTGTTTTTTATTTATTTTTTTTAAACATTTATTTACGCATACAAGCTGGGGTACAGGTCAGAGGCGTGGGGCGGCAAGAGGGTTCACTAGAGACAAGAGTGGGGAGCAGAACAGACAGATCAAGGGAAATACACTGCTGAGGGGAGCAGCGGGCGAGGCAGGGGAGGTCTGTTGTGCCATGTGGGAATCTCCCAGGCCAGGCATTGAACTCGCGTCTCTGCTGGGGACAGCTCCACAGTGCAGCGCTTAACTGCTGTGCTACCAGGGATGGGGCCTCTGTTTTTTAGGCAGAAACGTCTTGCCAATTTCAAATTAATGTGTGATGAAAGCATCATTTTATAAAAATCTGAATTGTAGGCCATGAAAAGAATGATTTCTTTTTGGATAGATGTGTATATAAATTATATCTCTTACATTAAGTGAAGCACATATGAAAGTGAGGTTTTTATCCAAACCTTAAAATTTTAAGTTTTTACCTGTTTAGTTTGCATAGTAGTATTTAAAGAAGGTGAGGTTCTTAGGAACTCCTTTCCTTTGTTTTAATTTCTATCCCTCCCTTCTCCTGTTGTTAAGATTTGTGTTTCTGTATGTATGTTAAATGTCATGTTTCTTTAAAAGTTTATTTGTAGTTGAAACAAGTTTACTTCTCAGATTGTTTTCTGTGCTCAGCTTAACTATTTTTCAAGATTTTCCATTTGTTCTCCTTTGAATATGAAGATTCCAAAACTAACCGTGTCAGTAATTGTGTTGCAATCACTGGCTTCATATTAAAATTGCGACAGGGACTTACTCTCATTTTAGTATATTTTAAAATTGTATATTAACTAATTTTTTAAAATAGGAGTTTTGACTAGTATTTCCATATATATAATTTCAGCTGTTTTTGTAATCCATTTATTTAAGTGACTTACAAAGTTGATACAATGATTAAAATATCGGCAGTAGGAATATGAATCATGCTTTGCAATATTCCTCAACAAGGCAGTCATAAAATCAGCATTATGATTCTTCTCAATATAGTAATGAATACTAATGTGTGCCTTCATATTTAAAAATCCATATGTATTTCTAGTTTGAATTGTTTTACTCACATTAAATATTGCACTTAGGCAAAAATGTTTGAAAGATAAAAGCAAGTCATTTCCAGATGTTTTCCTAGCGTACAATATGGAATAAAAAAACTTGATTTGAAAGCCTAATACAAAATGAAGTTAACTCTAATTTGTTTGCAAATTTTCACTTTTAAAATGGTTTCAAATTAACAGGGCTTTTCCTTCTTTGAAAAGTAAATTTATTGATTAGAAATATATTTAAAAATTTTGCAATTTTGGCTTAAGAAAACCTACCTGTAGAAGACACGTTTGTTTTCTTAGTGCCGTGTGTGTGTAGTCGTATTTAAATAATAGGAAATCATGGTTGCATCTAAAAGATCAGTACAGTTGGAAATCTTGGAATCTGTTATCTATTTCAGAATGCAGTTTGTTTGCTAATATTGAGTGAATTGGCACTAAATATTACTGAGCTTTTGTTCTCAAACTACTGACACATCTCTTGGCATCTTTTCTATACCTTACCATTTGAATGTCTTTTCTGTAAAAGTTAATGGCCTTATATCTTTTTGCTTAATCATTGGGCAGCCAAAATCTCATGTTTTATTTTTATTATTTTTTTAAAGATGTATTTATTTATGCATACAAGAGCTGGGGTGCAGGCCGAGTTGTGGAGGGTGAGAGGATTCACCAGAAACAGAGTGGGAAGCAGAACAGGCAGAATGACTGAAATACACTGTTCAGGGGAGCAGTGGGTGAGGCAGGAGTGGTCTGCTGCACCATGTGGGAATCTCTCTGGAGGGGGCTTGAACTCATGCTATAGTATCTCATGCTGCAGTGGCTTCAGGTAGTTTTAGAGGCTGAGACTTAACCCCTTGCGCCACTAGGGAGACCGGAAAAACCTAGTGTTTTAGATAGTCACTTTAAGTAAAATAAATGATAAAAGCCATGCTTTTGTGATAGAATGACATTAAAGAAATAACTTACAAATCTAACATTGAATATAAAGATTAAAGCATAAAAGATACTGTTACGTACTTTAATTCTGGATAAACATTTAATTTTACTTTTTAAATATTTATGCATACAAGCTGGGGTGCAACCTAGAGGTATGGGGTGGTTAGAGGATTCACTAGAGATAGAGTGGGGAGCAGAACAGGCAGGTCAACTGAAGTACACTGCTGAGGGGAGCAGTGGGCGAGGCAGGAGAGGTCTGCTGTGCCATGTGGGAATCTCCCTGGCCGGGTATGGAACCCGTGCTGCAGTGGCTCTAGGTCGCTTTATGGTCCTGCGCTTAACCTGCTGCACCACCAGGGAGGCCCTAAACGTTTAATTTTAACTTTGATAGTCTTTCATATGCTTTATTATGATTTTACTGTAGAAAACGAGCTAGCATTTGACTTAGTTCAAGATTGTAATGTTGACAAGTATGTTTACTATGTGTTGTACAACTAATTTTTGGAAGTTATGTAAGTTAAAGCTGTATTTTGTTTGATTTGTTATTAGAAGTCAATCTTAGATGCTTTTCAGTAGGACCGAAACTGTAGAGAGAGAAGTTGTGTGTGTGTGTGTGTGTGTGTGTGTGTGTGTGTGTGTGTGTGTGTGTGTTAACAGCAGCAGAGTTCTGTAACAGGAAATCAGTCTTATCGTTTTCATCCAGAGACCTAGGAAAAAGGTAATTGTTTGTTAAACTCATTAAAACCAGTTAGTTGGGCAACTTATTTTTTAAAGGCTCACAGATACAGATTTGAACCACTTGTAGTTACATTATTTTATAATTAACAGCTACTGTGAAGAAAAATTGATTAAATTTGTTGAAGGGACTAATATTCCTCAGTTTAAACACTAAAATTGTACTTTGGATTTTAGGGTGTTGCTGACATTATCAATGACTTGAAAAGCAAATTTTCTGTGGTTCTAATTTGTAACTTAAGTTCAGTGTGCCTTGATTGTTTCTTTAAAGGTAATTTTTTGTAACTGAGTATAGTCTTTAATATATCTGCTTTGAAATGCCTTCAATTCAATAGAAAAAGTTAATTCTATTTCAGATGTTTGTCACTGGAAATTATCTTTCCCTCTTCATTAATGTACATAATGCTCATAATTACACACTTGTAATCAGTGTTTTCATATTGTTCTCTGAGTTTTTTTTTGAATTAATTTTTTAAAAAAGATTTATTTATGCATACAAGAGCTGGGGTGGGGGGATGAGAGGATTCACCAAAGACAGAGTGGGGAGCAGAATAGGGGGACCTACTGAAATACACTGCTGAGAGGAGCAGTGGGTGAGACAGGAGAGGTGTGCTGCGCTATGTGGGTTATTAGCCCCCTGGCCAGGGATTGAATTTGTGCCATTGGCTGCTGATCAGCTTCATAGTGCTGAGACTTAACCCCTTGAGCCACCAGGGAGGCCCTTTCACAAATTCTTGTCTGTCAGTGGATACTTGTTGTTATTTTTAAGGTGATACAGGTAATGTTTCATCAGCCTAAATTCTTCTGCTTGCTTACTATACTGTTTGGGTTATTTCCATTTTCCTATTGTAAATAACTCTTTTGTGAATCTATATAGTTTTTTTGTTTTCCTAGAGTATATTAGAGTGGGATTGCTGGAATAAAAGGTACAACAGTTTCATAGCTCTTTTTATAGCTTGCGGATTTCTTGCCAGATGAATCAATTTATAGTATTGCTACTAAGTGTAAGAATGTACTAGCAATTTTTGGTTGTTACCTGATTTTGTTGAACGTGATTTTTTTCATTTAGAAAGTGAGATATAAACTTCTCTTTTAAAGCAAAATCTGTAAACTTGTAGTCAAGAGGATTTGTTATAAAAACATTAAAGAAAGTTGTAAGATTCAGATTATATGGACAAGTAGAAAACCAGTTGAATTCATAAATTATTTGGCAGTCAGTATTCCTATTTGTTTGGCACTATAAGCAGCTAATTTAAAAACTAAAAGAACCTAAAATCTAAGATAAAGTAATTTTATTTATTTTTTAAGATTTATTTATTTATGCATGCAGCTGGGGTGTAGGCCAGATATGCGGAGGGTGAGAGGGTTCACCAGAGAAAGAGTGGGGAGCAGAACAGGCAGATCGACTGAAGTACACTGCTGAGGGGAGCAGCCCGCGAGGCAGGAGAGGTCTGCTGCGGCATGTGGCAATCTCCCTGGCCGGGTATTGAACTCGTGCTGCAGTGACTCTGGACAACTTCATAGTACTGCACTCAACCTGTTGCGTCACCAGGGAGGCCCAGATAAAGTAATTTTAAATTAATGCATTGGAATTCCTTTTATAATTTGTTTCTAAAAACACCATATTGAGTTACCTTATAATAAAACATTTGAGCTAAATTTTAATAGTAGTACATTTTAACTCATGAAAACTTCAGATAACAACCTTTTATTTACAATTGTGGAGACTTTCAGTTTCATAGATTTAAAGATATTACTACACATCTCATTTGATCCTTGAAACAACCAGTGATTTTACAGCAAGTATTATTACACTTATTTATAGAAAAAAAATTGAGGTTCAGGATTGTGTTATTTAGCTGAAGTCATTGGCTTTTCAGTTACAAAGCTGAGAATTGAATTCTAATCTTGTATACTAAACAATAATAGGCATTTAATACTTAATGCAATGCTTGACACCTAGTAAAAATTTAAATGTTCCTATGTCCTCTGCTCTTGGCTATTACTCTGTTTTCTTAAAACCCCCATTTTTGAGCATTCTTCTCTTAATATTAGAAAATAGGATTTTAGGCTGCATTAATTTGGTCTGTACAGGAATGATTATGTTCTTTATGTATTAGGACAACTTGTTCTTAAATAATGAACTAATTAAATAATGAACTCTTTAGCACCTTATTAACTGGAAATTTCAGTTTCTGATTTCCTCTTAATATAAATCTTCAATTTAGAAAATAGATCCAAACATAAGTACATTTAATAGGGAAAAGTGAAGTAAGAAATACAAACTTTTTAAATGAGAAAGTCTTGGAAGTCCATGACAATGACTTTTTTTTTAAGATTTATTTTTTATTTATGCATACAGGAACTGGTGTACACCAGGGGTGTGGGGGTGAGAGGATTCACCAGAGACAGAGTGGGGAGCAGAACTGGTGGATCTACTGAAATACACTGCTGAGGGGAACAGTGGGCGGGGCAGGAGAGGTCTGTTCTGCCATGTGAGTCAGCTCCCTGCCCAGGGATTGAACTCATGCTTTAGTGCCTGGTGAAAGCTTGATAATGCTGTCTTAAGCCCTGTGCCACCAGGGAGGCCCAATAACAGTGACTGTTATTAAAACATAATTTGGTTAGAAAGGTGGATAATATGGACATACTGTGGCATATTTGGAAAATATTGTTAGATTTAATTTGTTGAAAAAATTATAAACCTGATGTAGTTCATGAATGGATGATTGAAGTTCTTTTCTTCTCACCTGAACCATATGTCTTTATTAGTTGAAAACACTGACAGAAAGCAGGAAAAAAGTTCCTGAAATTGCTGGAAAATAAAATTAAGTGGTGAAGTCATGGTATTTGCTAACTTGCTTTTAATTCCTGCTGTCTTCCCTTGTTAGTCTGACTTTAATCATTCCTTAACTCCTGCTGATTTAGTTCAGTGTTGTTCATATGAGCAAGGCAACTTCAAGTATGCTTTTTATGCTTTTTCATCACTACTTTTTTTGTGCATCAATTTCTATTCTGTCAGACATGTTCCCATGCACAATATAGCTTCATGTTACTACTGTAACTTTCAGTTAACTAGAATTAAAAAAAGGAAACACTAATTTGTGGGAATAATTTTCCTTAAAATAATTACGGCAGGGGAAAAAAGTAATTACTGATTTGCATACCAGCACTGCATTTTTATTTCCTATGTCGTTTAAGGATAAGTATATCTATATATTGAGCACTATAAAGAAACTTCACAAAAGCTTTATTTGTAGTAATCATACTTAAAATAAGGTTTAGTCTACATGTTTGGAACACATATGAAAGATTTAGGGAGAGAGCTATTTTTGGTTATTCTACCCTATTTAAAACGTCCAGTTAAATTTGTAATATAAACACCATTTAATACTCAGAAATTTGAGATAAGGTAGACATGTGATACATCAACTCAAAAAGTCATTTCTAAAAGATCTTAATTAGATATAACTTAGAATATATTTTTACTGTTAAGCTATTATTGGATGCTTAAAATAGCCAATAAGAGTTTATTCAGGTTATTTAGTAACCAAATTGTTTTTAGAATAAGCCAGTTATATTATGGATTAAGTTGAAATCTATGGATAGATTTTAGAACTAAATTAACATTTTTTTTTTTTTAAAGATTTATTTATTCATGCATACAAGCTGGGGTGCAGACCAGAGGTGTGGGCTGGTGTTAGGATTCACCAGAGACAGAGTGAGGAGCAGAACAGGCAGATCTACTGAAATACACTGCTGAGGGGTGCAGTAGGTGAGGCAGGAGAGGTCTGCTGTGCCATGTGGCACTGCGCCATTTGGGAATCTCCCTGGCCAGGTATCGAACTCACTCTGCATTGTCTCTGGATAGCTTCATAGTGCTGTGCTTAACCCGTTGCGCCACCAGGGAGGCCCAACATTTATTAGTTTTTTTGTTTGTTTGTTTGTTTGGGACAGTGTATTATTTGAGAAAGGACTGGCACTTGATCAGTCTATTTGTTTAAATGGGAGATCTGTATATATCTTTACCAGTTTATCAAGTAATCATTTAAGAACTATATTAGATGTAATTTATGTCTCACTTAAAACAATTTGAACATGTTTGCGTAAAGGGTCTGGAGAGATTATGTCCATAGTATCTCAGATCTCCTATATCTGTGGTTCTCATCCAACTTAGACAATAAAGTACCATGTTTGCATTTCTTCCACTTCCATGTTGTATGTGTGGTAGTCACTGATAATGGACAAAGCAGGTTTTTGTTCAAGTAATGTTTTACATATGTTCTCAAGTTAAAGCAAATAGATATAGGCAAATTGAATAGTAAAGATATCATAGAATTAGTTTGTTAAATTGCTTTTTACAAGGATTATTCAACAAGGCAATGTCACTAAAAAAAATAGTTATGATGGTCTCTCAACTCTAGGCCTGTGCCATTTCAGTTGATAAACAACTCTCACTATGTTCTAGACATTTTTCATGTAACTCATTAACCCTGTAACAACCCCATATGATAATTTAGTAGCCTCATTTTACATAGGAAACTGAGGCATGGGGATATATAACTTTCCCAATGTTACACAGTAAGTGAAGCTGATGTTCAAATCTAGGCACTGTGAAATCTAGAGCAAGTGATCTTTACCACTGGGCCATGCTGCCTGTGTAGAGTAGATCACTAGATGGCAAAATATTTCACTTCCTTTCTCTACAGTATGTAAAAGTCACTCGATGAAAATTTCATGTTAAACTCTACTTACTCAAAAGAATGTCTAATAAGTGTCGGTTAAGGTTATTCTATATTAGAAATGTATTTTTTCTCAATTTGATTTAGATTATCTTAAAAATGTCATTCAATGTATAGGGAAGTCTGACTTGTTTAAGGATTATCTAGCATATTGCCTACTTTGTCAAATTGTATCTGTGCCCCTGTAGAATTAATCCCTCTCTCTTTAGCTCTAAGACATCTTGCTCTTACAGTTAATAGGATCTTTGGCACAGTTATAGGTCTGTGTGTATGTCTTCCCTGATGGAACTCCTTGAGTGCAGCAGCCTTTGTTTACTTACCTTTATGTTCTCAGTGCACAGAATGTTCAATATGTGTCTCATTGAGTGAGGCCAAATGAGTTAACTGAATGAGCATGTAACATTCCCACGTAAGTGCAGTTACAAATAGTTATCTTAACTTAATTACTTTGCAACTTAATTATATTCATATGCAAGGACAAATTTGAGTTTAGCCTTGGTTAAAATGACTGCATTTTAAGAGATTATATTTCTCTATGCTTATAGTTCTTTAAGGATAAACTCTTACTAGCACTCTCATCAAAACTAATGGCTAGATTTAAAATTTTAACAGTAATTATTTTGATAAAAATAGTTGTCTATTTTGCTCAGAAAAACTTTCATGATTTCAATTTATATTTTTGAATGAGTTGTCTTCGTAATTTTTTAGGCAGGAATTCCAGATTGGTAGCTGCCACTGCTTTGGGTTTCCTACTGCTGTCTCATAGCTTTCTGGTTTTTCTTTACCATCTTCTTATGCCTGAACTCTTAAGAGAGATTTTAAAAAGTAAAGATTATTCACTTTTAGGAATTGCACTGTTAGTATACTTGATTCCGCTTTTTCTCTTCCTTTTTTTTTTTTCCCCTGATGAATGGACATAATACCCTAAAACATTTCGAAAATTGAACAAAAGCTAACTAAATTTCTAGGAGAGGCTACTTATTTGTGAATGATAGATGCCAGGTAATTTTGTGCTATTAAAAATGATAGTCCTAGTAGTTTTCTTTCAACTCTTTATAGTAGAGGAACTGTTGCTGGTTGTGGGTGAATTATGCATTCCTTCAGTCACTAAAATTGTTCCTGGCACATAGTGAATGCTTAATCAGCTGGACATTATTTATAGTACCTTAGTTTGTAACCTTTTTGTCTATATTAGATGTATGTATTTTTTACTAAAAAGTTACCACACACTGATCTCATTTGAAATCACTTTTTCCATTTCAGTAAGTTTTCATCTCATCCAATATCCATATCATACTAAAATATGTTGACTTAAAGATGTCTTTTACAGTGGGTTTGTTTAGAACAGCATTGTATCTGTGAACTTGGCTATTAAAACCCTTACATCTTTTTAAAATCAAGAATAGCTCCCTATCCCTCCCCTCCCCATCGTTTAGAATGTACTTGACTTTTAAAAGATACTGAAAAAGAGACTACGTTTTGTTCTTTAGACCTTTTGAAAGTGTCCTGATTACTTTGTTATGATGTCACTTACCTTGTTATATCCCATGTGTTTTCTTGAAATTGAAATTTATATATTTGTTGGATTCTCAGAAAGATAACTTGGCTATCATAGATGGTATTTGTCAAATTGAAAACTGATAGATCACCTTGGAAGTCTGTTACTGCTGCTTGACTTTCTTGATGCCGCTGAGATTGACCACTGAAATGGAGTGAAGGCAATCTTCTCTGCCCATCAGTTATATCTGTCTTCTTATATTAGAAAGTATTTTGTCAGGTGTTATTTTAGCTCTGTAAGTATGTTCAATTCCTTCTCATCCATTCATCTATTGGTTTTATCTATTGGTTTTATACCATTTGTTGATCCTTGTTTAAGTAAAAATTTTATTAGGGCTTGCCAAAAAGATTTTTCTAGTATTATCCATTTATATTTCTTACTTGGTATTTGTAAAGTACAACTTTACCTTCTGAACTGGGGCTGTTTGCCCTGGAATCCATTTCTTTCAGGTAAAGCATGATATTTTAGTCTCCCCCTTCACCAATTTTTAAAAGAGCTGTTCAAATGGCCACTTAAAAAAGGGATAAAAGGATTTTTTTGTTATCTTGTTCTAACTTCTGTTTTGAGGCTTTTTTTTTTTTTAAGAGACTCGGATTTACATTTTATCCAGGATTTTTGGTTAATTGACTACCATTTAGTTTTTTCCCCCTTGGTACTCAAGATTATTACAACTTTAGCTATTAGGATGTCCCTCATGTTTTCTCTAAACACCTTCCTTGCTTTCTGGCATGGACAGATAGTGCAGCCTTACCGTGTACCTTGTCTGCCCTAGACCTGGCGTTGGCTGTTTTTTTCCCAAAGAGTTTGATACTGCTCAGTATTTCATGACATTAGGTGAAATCTGGGTTCTAGAAGAGTTCATTGCTGCTTAGGTGACATGCTTTTAGACCATTTCGGTGAAAAGACCTAGAAAACAGATTTTTATCAACATGAGTTCATATCGATATTTTCAATTAATATTTTTACTTGAATTCTTTAATTTTATAATGAATTTCTTTAATTATTGTAAAACTTAATTAGCATAACTTCACTGCTTCCCCCCCCCCCATATAAAGAAAAAAGTTTTATGGTGTTAATACTGAAATTTAAAAACAATTGAAAGTTTAAAATTTGGCAGTTCTTTTTGTACTTAAAATGCATCCTTACCAAGAAGTATAGTAAAGTTGCAGTGTCCAGATAACCCTTGAAATCTTTCTTCTGGTCACCCATTTCGTATTAAGTCAGGTTTATTTGTTTCTGATTGTTTTCAACAGATGAGACTTTAAAAAAAAGCTTTTCACTTCTATAAGGTCAAAACTAAACAAATGGCTCTAACAATCTTACTATTCCTGCTACACTTTTCCCCTTCCACTTCCCTTATTTGTGAGCAATCATTTTTGTCAGTTCCTCAGTGTATGCGTGCGTGTGTGTGTGTGTGTGTGTGTGTGTGTGTGTGTGTGTGTGGAGGGGTGTCAAAATTCGAGCAAATGTAGATGTAAATATTTCTTTTAGTCCTGTACAAAAAGTAGCTTACTATATACGCTATTGTGCATTTTTACCCCTTAAAATACTCTGTTGATGGGTCCATTTAAAACGTAGTAATTTTATGGGTAAATATATCATGCTCAGTTAATCTTCTCTCAAATGACAGTATCAAAATAAGTACCTTAAATAATTTGATGACTTTTTTTTTTTTTAAAGATTTTTATCTATGCATACTAGAACTGGGTGTAGGCCAGAGGTGTGGGGTCTGGAGGGCAATGAGAGGATTCACCAGAGACAAAGTAGGGAGCAGAACAGGAGGACTGACTGAAATAAACTGCTGAGGAGGGCAGCGGGTGAGACAGGAGAGCTCTGCTGTGTCATGTGGGTTAGCTCCCTGGCCGGGGATTGAACTCATGCTGCAGTGACTAGCAATAGCTTGATAGTGCTTAGATTTTAACCTCTGTGCCACCAGGGAGGCCCTTGATAAATTGAAAATAATACTGAAGTCAGCTCAATAAGTGAATGCAATAGAAAGTAAAGAAAAAAAATCTTGAGGTGAGCACTGAATTTGGTGAATTTTGAATTGTGTTCAGAAGATGACTGGATGGAGAAGTAGGTGGGCAGAAAACTCTAGAGATGGTCTTGAATGGAGGCTTTAGGTAGATTAATTTGCCTGGAATAATGAAAGATCTGTGTCAGAAAATCATGATTAGATAAGATTGATGGAACTCAAGAAAAATTGATATCTGGTATCTTGGACAAAGTACATAGAGATGTAGCTCAATGGTGAATTTTATTACTTTTTATTAAATATATTTATTTAAACATAGATGTATTTTACATCAAGTTTTAACCCCTGCGCCACCAGGGAGGCACCACATCATTGTTCATTTTTGTATAATGTTTGGTTTTTCCTTTCAGGTATAGTCTCCATAAAGTTTCTACCACCAAGTCACCTGTGAACCATCACCATAGTGTCTTGTGCTCCCCCCTCCCCCCCACCAGCACCGCGGGGCCGTCCCCCATGTCTCCGATACATAGTTTGTCTGCTAGTTTTGTCTTTTTTTTCTTTTCCTTACCCCTTGTTTGGTTTCCCTATATACCTCCTGTAAGTGAAACCATCCGATATTTTTCTTTTTCCTTCTGACATTTCATGAACTTTTTATAGTTTGACAAATTCTTGAATAAAGAAATTTGTTTTTATGCCAACTATAGTGTGTAATTTAAATGAATGTAATGGGCATGCTGAATATTGATTACTTTGATTGGAAATGAGAAAAAGGTTTTACTTCTGCTTAGTATTATTAAGTAATAAATAGTAAGAGCTGGTTGTCTTATCCTAGTCATATTAGTATGTAATTGAACTCTAGAGAGTTTATGTAGTTGTTATAAGCAACTAGCTAGAGCCATAGCCCATTCCTAATCTGACATCTTGACTCTTAGGTGTATCTGCCTTTGATAACAGTGAAAAATGAGAAGTTGTAGAGCCTTTTTTTTTTATTTTTGATTTTTTTCCCTCAGGGTACTTTATTTACTTCTATGATTTATGCCTGAGATCTTAGTTTTTTCATCTACATCTAAGTACTATAAATTTGGAAGTTACTTTTTATCATAGGTGCATATTTAATGTACTATGTAAAGGGTTTTAAACATTATTTTGACATATTTGTTTTTTGGATTGTCTTTGGAATTAATGTTTTTACACATAATGATTTACAAATAGATATATTTGACAGCATTTTATTAGCATAGCTATGGTGGTGAGTAGAGTAAAGCTTGCTTTCTGTAATCAGCTAATGTTTAAAACATGTACTTGTACCATTGTTGCATATTTCAGATATTTCCTTAATTTAAATGCCCAGATATTTATCCAAACATTATTGCTATGGGGTTTCCTGCGGAAAGACTTGAAGGCGTATACAGGAACAATATTGATGATGTAGTAAGGTAAGAGCATTTAATTTTCTATTTCATATATTGATGTATTATATATTCATGTTGTATTTTTATTTAGAAAAGATTTCTAAACTACAGAAAAAGATGGATTTTTGGTGTAAATTTTAATGATATTATGTTAGTGCTCTATGCCTGCATTCTCTGCCCCCTTAATGAATCTAATGGATCTTTATAGCATACAACTTACTTTATAGGAACTGACTTTTTGCATAATCAGATATATGTGATAGGATTTTACGGACTCCATAAAATGCCTTTTACCAGATTAACTCTTGGGTCCTGTTACAATATGATTTTTTAAGAAAGATTTACATTTTTTATATATGCATACAAGAACTGGGATGTAGGCCAGAGGTGAGGCATGTGTGTGTGAGAGGATCACCAGAGACAGAGTGGGGAGCAAAACAGGCAGATCTACTGAAATGCACTGCTTCCCCTGAAATACACTGCTGATGGGAGCACCGAGTGAGACTGAAGTGGTCTGCTGTGCCATGTGGAAAGCTCCCTGGCCAGGGATTGAACTCATGCTGTAGTATCTGCAGATAGCTTGATAGCACAGGGAGGCCCTGCAATATTATTTTTTGTCTTTTATTTCACAGTTGGGGGTTAGATTTAAAATCTTTTAGTGATTTGTTCACCTAAATTTATTCATCCTAAGGCATAGATAATTGTATTTTTATACCATGTATTTTTACATAAAACAGTTTATAATGGGGCATAGGTATACTGAGCACCCGAAGAAGTATTTGGTACAAGGATCTAGAAAGTAATTGCCAGGTATAACAAAATCTCATTTTGTCTTTTTTAATTTTGGCATTTGCATATAATTTTGCATCTCAAGATTCATTTAAATAATTTAAAAATACATTTATCACATGAGAGTACGTGATATATTTTAAGAGAGAAAATATATTGTGTAAATATTAATATTTTTTTATTTCAGAGCAAAAATATATGTATATGAAAAGATTAATTGAAAATTGTCAGTAGGTCCTTTAATTACTTTTATCTTTCTTGGAGACTTTGGGTGGTTATCAGAATTAAATGTTGTAACAGGTGGGGTAAGAACTTTTTAAAGCATTATGCAAATATAGAATCATTTTATAATAGTTGTATAGGCTATAAACCTAAGTGGTTCGTTCTTAGCAGTTTGCTTGAACCACTTTTGCAGTACATTTGTCCTTAATATCTGTGGGGGATTGGTTCCAGCACTCCCGTGGATACCAAAATCTGTAGGTGCTCAAGTCCTTTATATAATAAAACGGTATGATACTTGCATGTAACCTACACATATATCCTCCCATATACTTTAAACAATCTCAACGGATACTTATACCTAGTACAATGTAAACACTATGTAAATAGTTATTAAAATGTTTGGGGAATAATGATGAGAAAAACAATGCTCTGCATCTTCAGTACAGATAAAACCATTGCAGACCTAACTGAATTTTATGTAACCATTTGTGGTTGGTTGAATTTGTGGATGCAGAAGCTGTGGATAATGGAGGGTCAACTGTATTGAATTGTGTGCAGTTGGTTTTATATAATGTTTATATTTTATTGATAATTAAATTTCAGTATCTGCCAAAACTAAAATATCTCAAAACTACTTTGTACTTTCTCTTACAATTATAGGTGGTACATGAGACTGCAGAGGTACAATTTAGGACATATAAATAGAGAAATGAATTTACATTCTCATAGTTTAGGCAGGATATAGTGGAATGGTACTTACCACTGCAGATCCATGCAGAGCAACATTTTGATATAACTTAGTAATTGACAATGCACATTTACAGAAAATTCAGTGGGATGATAGAAAAAAGAGGGAAGTAAACTCTTGAATCAAGAAAGTTGAGAATCTGGGAAGTCAGGACAGTCAGAACCTCAGGCATGTGTTCTCGGCTATAGTGCAAAAGTGTCAGACCTCTTTATAAGCTACATGAAATATTCTGCAAGGTGATTTCCTTCACATGACTGTGATTCTGTATTCAACCAAGTACTAATCCAATCAAGATAGATTAATATGTGAAGAAAGAGTAATAGTGCTCTGTATAGAGGACAAGTTATTTCTCTGGTTGTAGAAGTACCCTTGTGGTAAATTAATCTGGTGTGCTAGTTGTTACATTGGTCACTTTTGAATGTGAAGTAGTCTCTTCTGTGAATTAGTCATTGAGGTAGGATGATCATTTTTAGGTTAATTGCTAAAGTCCAGTTTTTGGCTCTATACGTTTGTTTATCAAAACATAATATTGTAATTTCATGGAGAAAGTACTGTGTTGAGAAGTATTTTGATCTGTCATGTTTAGACTTTATAACCCCTGCCTTTTTGCCTCGTAATGATTCATACGTTAAGTTTGTAATCAGTCACCATGTTTCAGTGTATCTAGTTTATTTTATCTAGCTTTAAGAGTTTCAAATTTGCTGTTACAAAAAAAATGTTTATGTATATAGATTGTTATTTAGCCAGTGGTTGCTTTAGTCAACTGATTGTGGTAAGAGTAAAGATAATAGCATATAAAAATGAATAATAATAGCTATGCTGTGCTGTTTTTCTTCCTTCCCTCTTTCCCTGTCTGCCGATCTCCCTCCCTTCATTCCTTCTCATTAATGAATATGTAACCAGTATGGCTTTGATGGCTTCGTTTGCTCTCCCCACTTGCCTTCATCCTAGAAAGGATTAACTAGTGACCCGGGAAGGAAGATAGTCTTTCCTCTGAACTAACAAGAAAATAAATAATTCCTAAGTAATTTGCTTATTAGAATCAGCCTCTCCAAGGAAATGATTTTCTTCAGTATGTAAATTATTTGTTTCCTTGATTGGCTCACATTATATTAGAGACAGTAGTAATAATTGGTAGTTACTCCTTTTTGGTTCAGTGATGATGTGAAAGATACTATTTTCTTATACCTTTTATATGAACTTTTTTTTTTTTTAAGATTTATTTATTTATGCGTACAAGAACTGGGTTGTAGGCCAGAGGTGGTGGGGGGGGTAGGGAGGTGAGAGGGTTCACCAGAGACACAGTGGGGAGCAGATCGGGGGATCTACTGAAATACACTGTTGAGGGGAGCAGCAGGTGAGACAGGAGGTCTGCCTTGCCGTGTGGATTAGCTCCCTGCTTGGGGATTGAATTCATGTTGCAGTGGCTGGCGATAGTTTGATAGCCCTGAGACTTAATCCTGCACCACCAGGGAGGCCCTATATGAACAACTTTTTAGTTGGAATTTTCTTTGCCCCCTGTTGGGATGTCTAGAGAGAGAGTATTCAACGTTACTCTTCTATAATTTCACGTATTTCCTATGATTACCCCCCAAATAGGAGAAAGTTCAGATACTGTGTTGTTGTTGCACATTGTTGTAACAGAATTGATGCATCATATCTTTAATAGACTTGACTTGAAAACTCCCCTAATAAATCAGAAAAATGAAGGTTTAAAAAGAGGTGAACTTTCTTACTGCAGAACATTTAATGTGCCACTGTGCATTGTAACCCCCCCAAGACTTAATTCTTAATATGCTGCTTTCCTTTTCCTTTTCCTTTTATCCTTTTTTCCCCTCCATGTCTCTCCCCTTTTCTCTTTTTAGCATTATCAAGCAATATTTCTAAAGAATGTTCCATGCAGCATAATTTGGGAAATGTTAAAAATTTAAAGAAAAGTATATAACAATATTTTCCCCTACTCTGAATCACTAGGAAATCATTTACTTCCTCATCCTTTATTAGAAAGACTTCAGATGTGGGAAGATTACCGTTTTATTATAAAGAAATACTTAGAACTCAAGTCTTTTAATACATAATGATTTTATTTAAAAAAAAAAAAAAGCTGTCCATTGTCTTACATACTTTAAGCGTTTTTACCAGGCAGCTGTATTACAAATTCAAGAGTCCATCTCTTTCCTTTTATATTGTTTTATACATTTTCCTTTTAAAGAAAATACTCAATGATTCTTTAAATTATATGTTGATCTCAGTCATCTTTGTGTATTGATTTTCAATTTAAAAAAAAAGGAAATGTTTGTCTTTCCAACATAATATTTAATGGCTATTCAGTTAAAAAGAATTAAAAAGAGATTATTTAGAGGAAAGCTTAAATAATTTAGAGGAAAGTATCAATTCTTTTCTTCCTTTCCAACAAACTTTGGCTTCTTCCCTCATATTTGTTTCCTATTTTCCTTTTAAATTCTTTATTGAGGTTTTATCATATTTACTTAAAAGTAGCTATTTTAAAATGTACAATTCAGTAGCATTTAGTACCTTCACAGTGTTTATAAACACCATCTTATCAAGTTCCAAAAACATTTTTATCACCCCAAAAGAAAGCCTTGTACCCATTGTCTGCCTCCACTTAAGTCTTATTTCTTTACACTTAGCAGAGCCTTGATGGATTTGACAGTATGCCTATTACCTACGCCAGTCCAATTTTTGTGATTTTACTATTAGGTAACATTTATTGTACATTTATTTACATACATGTATAGCTATTGTATAAGCAGTATAAGTGTGTCACCTCATTAATTCTAGACAGTAAACCTACCCTCATTTCACAGATGGTTTTAAAGACGTTAACTTCCCCAGGTGTCTCAGTGAGACTGAGGGTATAGTCCAAGTCTGTCAGATTCTATAGCTGATCCTTAATAACTATATAATGCTGTATAGTGGAACATAAAAACTGGAAACTCTTGGACTAGTCGAACCTGCTTATGTCCTTTGACCTAATACAATGTTGGTCTACACACCAGTGTGGGAAATCATTAAGGAAGGCCTTTTCTGGTACTATTACACTAGAAAATATCTTTAGGATTTGATTTTTTTAGATTGAAAATATATATCTATATCTATATATCAATATATGTGTATATCTATATAAATATATATATAGCCAATAAATGAAAACAGGCCAAGTACCAGACAAATGATGAAATTTCTGTAAGAACATCAGAAATAATGAGAATATCTTAGAAGTGTTTGGGGTCAGATAAGGTTTAGGAATGTGAATGGCATCTTACACCTTGGCAGTAGAATTGAAGACAGAAGATGTCACCTTGTGGGATGACAGTGTTGGAAGCAGCATGGGACAGAGAAAGGAATGACTCAAGAGTCCCAGTAGTGAGAGAAAGAGAAAGGGTCACCTAGAGGGACCACCCCTCTGGAGATGCAGCCTCAAGGCTTACATCTCTGGAGAAATGGCAGCTTTTCTGTCACAGTCTCGTACTTTATTAGAAGGGCTTAGATTCCAGGAAGGTGGGCACTAGGGAGAAAGGTGCCTGGTGGGGATGTGGATTGGGGATGTATCATAGTCTTGCACAAGCTAGGGATCAGGGAATCCAGGTAGTCGCCCTGGGGGCGCCTAAAACATCCTACCTCTAAATTTATTTACACATAACTTCCTATTGAAGTGGTCTAGCTAGTTATGCTAATCTGGCCATAATGTCTGTCTGCTGTTTTCAGCAGATACCCTCAAACCAGAGACTTTTGTCCGAGCAGACCTCTTCCTCCCCCCAACTTGGCGCCAAACTACGTCTCAGGAACAAAGGGTGGGGACTGGGGATCCCACAGGAAGTTGGTGAAACAGCACTTTAAAGGTTCCATGTTCAGCCATTCAGCCATTCTCTCCAGCCAAAACTCAATCAGTAGTAAAATTAGGGGAAAAAAGGCACTCCAAAGCTCAGAAAAATGTCAGTGCAGCATTTCTTAAAAGATTACTACAAGATGTGCTCCAGTAAAACACAGGAATACATAATGAAAGAAAAGAAAAGATCTCTAGTAAATACAGGATCCAACTTAGAAGCAGCAAAGGAAAATCCCAGGAAAAGAGTTGAGCCTCGACCTGACAAGCAACCAGTTCTGATTGAAGCGGCAGACAGAGGGCTTCAAGGAAAGATAATTTGAAATGATGGGTGGATATTGAAATATTTTTTGGGAAAATGCACTAGAGTCTTAGAAAGCTAAATGAATTAAAAACAGGAAGCAAATATTAATACCTATTGATTTAACTAAAATTGTGATATTGTCATTAAAGATGACTAAAAAAGGGAGACGTGCTGGGGGTGCTCCTGGTTTTTTAAGCTTCCTTTCCTATGACAGAACATACATAGGTAATTGTTAAATCTATAGGAAGAAGTATGTACACATTACATAGGTAAGCTGAATGCAATACCAGGAAAAAGGATCCAAGTGTTGAGGGTGGTTGCTTTTGGCGGAGAGGCAGGAATAAAGGTTTGAGGATGAACAGAACTGGAAAGGAGTAATTTTTTAAAACTATGCTAAAATACACATAAGATAAAATTTATCATTTTAACCCGTTTTTAAGTGTCCCAGTGGCATTAGGTACAGTCATATACTATCCTGCCACTAAAACATTATCATCTGTATTGAAGCATTTTACCTCAAACAGTGACCCCTTCTCTCAACTCCTGGCAGCCTCTGTTTTGTTTTCTATCTGTCTGTATTCGACAAATCTAGGTACCATATATAAATGGGATCATACAATATTTGTCTTTTTCTTACTGACTTATTTCACTTACCATAATGTCATCCAGGTTCACCCATGTTGTGACTTACTCGAATTTGACCTTCCATCATATGTATATGCCATATTCTGTTTATCCATTCATCCTTTGAGAACATTTGGGTTGCTTTTACCTTTTAATTGTTATAAATAATGATGATATAACATGGTTGTACCAGTATCTGTTTAAATCCTTATTTACAATTTATTTGGGTTTACACCCCGTAGTGGAATTGCTGGATCAAATTGTGATTCTGTGTTTAAAGTTCTGAGAAATTTATGGAATACCATGTAGTTTTCTAATGTGGTTAAACTATTTTACAGTCCCACCAGCCAGACATAAATATTCCAAATTTCTCTACTTAACTGGGTTTTTCAGTTTTGTTTTTTGTCCTGATACTAGCCATCCTAGTGGGTGAGAGCATTGTCTCATTGTGGTTTTGACTTGCATTTCCTTAATGGTGAGAGATATTGAGGATCTTTTCATGTGCTTATTGACTATTTGTATATCTTTGGAAAAATGTCTATTCAAGTCCTTTTCCCTATTTCTCAATTGGATGGATTTTTTGGTTGTTGGTGAGTTTTAGGAGTTCTTTACATATTCCTGCTATTAATCTCTTATCAGATACATGATTTGCAAATATTTTCAGTGTTTTATAGTTTTCCTTGCATAAGTATTTCACTTTCTTGGCTATTCCTGAATATTTTATGCTTTTAATGCTATTGAAAATAGAATTGTCTTAATTTTTCAGTTCGGATTATTCATTGTTACTGTCTAGAAATGTTACAGGGCACCCTGATATAAAATGGGGTGCCTGTCTGTGGGTTCTTCCCCGTGCACTTAAAAGGAACTTATAATAAGACTCAACTGCAGGCACACACAATAAAATTAATAAAGGGTTTATTTACAAAAGGGAAGGGAAAAAGAAAAAGAATAAATTGGTGAATGCGTCCTACAAGTTCCATTGATCTGGAATCCCAATGGCATACCGAAAACAGCCCAGAGCCCCCAGCCCACGTCTGGTTATATATCCAAACATGGCTGCTCAACTCCACCCTCAGTTTCCAGTATCCTCCCTTTGGTGATGATGACATCATGGGATTGTAGGCCTTGGATCTCTCTGGTCTGATGTAGGGGTGGGGTATGTAAAACCCCATTTTGCATTTTGTCCAGGCTGTCCTTTCTCCCCCAACATAAACCCAGCTGATTTTTGCATGTTAATTTTGTATGCTGTCTCTTTGCTGTAATTTATTAATTCTAATAATTTTTGCATGGACTCTTATAGTTTCCTAAATAGAAGATAATAACACTTGTAATCAAATTTTCCTTTCCAGTTTTTTGCTTTTTACCTTTTTGACTAATTTCCCCAGCTTGAACATTTAATACTATGTTAAAAAGAGGTGGCAAAAGTAGTCCTCCTGTCTTGTTCTTGATTTCAAGGAAAAACTTTCAATCTTTTATCATTGTATATAGTATTAACTGTGGACTGTTCTTAATAGATTGTTTTTTAGAGCCATTTTAGGTCACAGTTTTATTGAGCAGAAGGTACAGAGGTTTACCGTATGCCCTCTCTTGTCATGTGTAGCCTTCCCTCATTATCAGTGTCTTCTACCAGAGTGGTATATTTATTTATAATTGATAAGCCCACAATGACATGTCATTATCATCCTAAAACCATAGTTTATATTAGGTTCACTCTTGGTATGGTGTATTCTGTGAGTTTGGACAAGTTATAGTACAATATAGTTTCAGTGCCTAAAGTGATCTGTGCTTAACCTATTTGTTCCTCTTCCAAATCACTGGCAGCCAAAGATGTTTTTATTGCCTTCATAGTTTTGACTTTTCCAGAATGTCATGTGGGTAGATTCATCCAGTATGTAGCATACATAAACTCTGCTGCTATACAAAATATAGAAGAAACCCAGTATGCAAACTAGTATAGCCACTTTGAAGACAGTTGGTGGTTTCTTATAAAACTGAACATACACTTACCTTACAATAAAACAACTGTCCTCCTTGGTATTTACTCCAAGGAGTTGGAAACGTATATTCATAAAAAAACACCTATATGGATGTCATACTTCTTGCATCCCTGGCTTCCAAAAGGGGGGGAAAAAGGAATAGCTCCAGATCTTAAAACCCCGAGAAGCCATTTCAGTCATTGGGGGTTGCAGCAGTGGCAACCTGCATCTGTGTCCTGTATTTGAAAAACAGCAGCCAGTGATCAGAATATATTATCTCTGGTGTTTGGAGGACAAGGTCCCATAAACTGGTTCATGCAACTGTGGAAATACATGCATGGATGTCTGCTGGGTGAGGGTCAGGGGTGATGATGGTGAGTAGGTAACTTCTAGCATACCAAGAGTCAAAACTGACTGAAATGAACTGATACTCAATGCAAGTCATCTCGTGGAAGCTGCAGACCTCGTAAGAGACTCCAGAGTTCCAAGCCTGTTACATCAGACAGATTATGCTAGTACAATTTTTGTCTAGATGGGAAGATGGATTCCTGGTGCTTCCTACTCTGCCATCTCCCATTGACTAATTTTTTTTATTAAAAATAATACCATTTGAAATGTTACATACTATTTTGACAAAATAATTTTAAAATGATTTTGATCGCTTATTTAGAACTATTTCTTAGGAGGGAACTATTTCTTGTTGAGGGAAGTAAAGACTTTTTGAAAAATAAAGACAGTACTTATTCCACAAACTGCTTTAATGTATTTAGGTTTTTATATATTGAAATTATTTGAAATATAGTTGTTAGAAACATTTGTACTCTTTATGTTCCACTTTTTAAGGCTGTTATCTCACTGCTGTTGTCTACCTACATTTTTAGTTTCTACTTTCTAAGTATGTACAGCGAGATTTTCCCATTTCCCTTTGAAAAGTGCTATTTTTTGGCTTTTTTCCTCCTTTTCATTGTATCAAACTTATAAGGCAGTGAGCCAGTTGAGGGCATGAAATCCTTGGGAGGAGAGAGGAAGAAGTGGGAGGTGCAGCTATGGTGAGTGTTTCCCTAAGTAATATTCAAGTTCTTTGAGAGAATTTACCCTCCCCCCTTTTCAAAAGGTTGTGACTTATTCTTTTAATTAGATTGTTTATTTTCCTGCCAGTCTCACTGTTGCCCAAGTTAAGATATTAAAGGGGGTGCACAAAATACTATAATTTCACCAATTCTCAATCAAAGGAAAGTGCTATGAAAGAAAAGTCAGGTTCTTGATTTCACAGGACAAAGTAACGTAATCAGAATAACTTTTTTTTTTTGAGAAAAATTAGGTAGCTCATATCTAGAGAATCAGGCTTGGAAGATTTTCAGATCTTTTGGGAGATAGATAGGGTAAGCAAGATCTGGTCAGGAGTTTGTATACTTGCTGTCCTAGGTACTGCTGTCATTACTGGTTATTGGTGACTGTGCTCATAAACTTTCAACTCCCTTCGGAAAGCTCTCTGAAATAGTCTTTTTACTCCCCTGCACCTTGTTCTCACTATGTAGGATTCAGTGTCTGGAGCAGAAAGACCTGATTGGTCTTAGCACACACAATAAGAGAAAGATGAAGGGGAGAGGGGGTGTATTTCCAAATTGAATTGTATTTGGATCTAAGCAATTTAAAGTTAACAGATATCCCTATAAATTTCTCCTACTTTACTTATCCTCAGATCTCTTCAACAATATCTATAATAAAAAGTTTCATTTTTTAAAAAAATTGTTTTCATCTTATCCTCAGTTTCTTTGAAAAACAAATGGGAACTTAACTGCCTCACTTCTATATATTTCTTTTTTTCATTTAACTTATTTAGGGATTTTCCATATCACTGTGGATATACAACTGATTCTTTTACTCCTTTTTCTGCTTACACCATAATAGTCTGCTTTGACACACATTTAGATTATTTCCAGTGTATTACTACTGAAAACAGTTCTCTAACAAATATTTTCATTCTTTTATCTTGATGTCCTTTTACAATTATATCTTAAAGGTAAATGCTCAGCAGTGGAGTTGCTGGGACCAGTTGGTCCATGTTTAAACTTTTACCCTCAAAAAAGATATTTTATATTCTCACCAACATGGATAAAAGTGTTTTTCACCCCTCACAACCTTGGCAAACTGGATATTATCAAACTTAAACTTGTTTTTTAAAGTTTGTTGTAATTTGATTTTCAATTACATTTCTTAAATTGCAAATTAAAGATATTTGTAATTGCAATGTTTAATTCGCCATGTAGATTTTCTTTGTCTTACATGTGTATAATGACTATCTTCAATTTAGTTTTTTTTAACTTTTACTCTTTTTCATGAACTCTTTGAAAAATGAGGAAACTAGCAGCATTCTTCAGAAAACCTTGTAACATCCTGCCTCTCTTGCCATTTGAATTTTATGACTATAAGATTTAAATAATTGTGACAAAGAACTTGGTGGGTTATGTCTGTTTTGAATTATTGGTTGGTGACTATCTCCTTTACTAATCTGTATAATCACAGAATAGCAAATACTTTTCTGCTGATAGCTGTTTGTTAAGAAATACTCTTTTTAAGAAATGGCCTTGCTTAAATAGCAAATAGAAAACATCTTTACTCCAGAGAAATGTCATTCATTCACTTACTATTGTTAACTGAACCAGAACAACAGTCTCTTGGATAAGCGATTTATGTGTAACAGGAATTTTAGGAGCCCTTGCTTTATTTCCCTTCCCTCTAGCATTATAGAGCTGTCTAACGTTTAGAATTCTACCTCATTGCTCTTTTTCAATCTAAACATTTACACCTACTCCAAGGAGGCTTTCTTTTCTTTTAACCATTTTTATATATGCTGCTTTTATATTCATCTGATTATTTCCCCTTTTTAGCTGTATCTATTTAAATCTGAGCTTTGTTGGTAAATTCTGTGCAGTTATATTGACTGGTCATAGATAATTTTCTTTCTTTTCCTCTTTTAAACTAGAATAATTCATAATTGTTTATACAGAATTTTGGTTTTAAAAGTCTCAATAGTCTTTCCTTTCAGATACCGAGTTATGAATTCAAAGCCTGTTATTTAAATGAAGCTTTTGAAATCCGTTTTACTGATCTGTATCATATCTAACTATGCCAGTATTTCCTTCCTTGTCTGACGTGAACTCTAAAATTATATGAACACTTTCTCCCTGTTTCCTGGCATTTCCACTAAACTTGTTCCTCATTCTTGGTTTGAAATATGTCCAGAGTTGTAGTTCCCGTCTTAATTTTATTAATATATTAATAAAATAAAACTAAGCATATCCAGAATTTATTAGAGAACTGCATGTAGTTGAAAATACTTTTTCGGCAGATATTTTGACAGCTGTGAAGCTACCAGTTATTACTGTTACCTTTTTTCTGTTACGGTTTTTTGATATTCCAGGAATATCCTCATTTACACTACCTTACTGCATAACAGGTGGATTGTGTTCCAGTGGATTTTTTCATACTTACGTATCTTTCAGACGAGCTATCCATTATGTAGTCACTAGCTACTAGTTTGTTTAAATTTGAGTCCATTAAAATAAAAGTATTCGTTTATTATCATTTGCCTAGTCACATTTATATCTTTATGTTGCACTAGGCACATTTCATGTGGCTCGGAGGCTACTCTGTTGGACAGCATAGATGTGGAACATTATCATCATTGTGGAAAATTCTGTTGGACAGTACTATTCTAGACAGTCCTGTTTTGCTCCTCATTCTAAAAAGTTCTAATTCCTAAGGATGATGGACAATTTCTATTGCCATCTCTGGTATTATTTAGAGTAAATTTGAGATTTTTTATAAGTTAGATTGCATTTACTCTTAAAAGTCAACTTTATTGAGGTATAATTTATATGCAATGCAATGTCTATAGCTGAGTGTGCAGTTCAGTGAGTTTTCACATGTGTATGTATATAACTGTGTAAACATTACGATAATCAAGATATAGGACATTGGTATTACCATAAAACGTTTTCTCAAGCCTCTTTGCAATTAGTCCCCAACCCTGGTGTCAGGCAATTTCTACATATGTTTTGTACTAGAATTTCATATAGATGTGGTAATTTAGTATATGCTTCTTTGTGTTTGGCTTCTTTCTCTTAGCATTCTTAAAATTTGTCCCTGTTATTACTTTTATTAATAATTTGTTCCCTTTTATGGTGAGTAGTATTCCATTATATGATATGGAATATAATATTCCATGTCAGTGTTATATACAACTTGTGTTGTATAATAACACAAGTTAGTTTTTTACTTTTGTAGAAAGTTGGGTGGTTTTCAGTTTAGGCAAATTATGAGCTGCTATGAGCATTCTTATATATATAAGTTGCTAGAGCATTCACGTGCAAGATACTTGTGGACATATAGTTCTGTTGGTTAAATGTCTGTAAGAATTGCTAGCTCATAAAGTACAGATCAATGGAACACAATGGAGATTCCTGAAAACTCAACAGACATATTTTTTTATAAGGTTGCCAAGGTAATTCACTTGGAGAAAGGAACTTTTGATTATAAACAAATGATGCTGGAACACTAGATGTCACTATGGAAAATAAAATGAACCTTGACTCATACTGCACATGATATACTAAAATTAAAATGTATCTATCTAAACATACAAGTAAAATGTAAAACTATAAAAATTCTAACACAGGAGAAAATCTTACAACCTTTGTTTAATGAAAGATTTCTTAATATATTAGCCATGTAAGAAAAAAATGATACATTGGATTTTATCAACATTTAAAGCTTATGTTCTTTGAAAGTAACTGCTAATAAAATGAGAAGGCAACCACTGTCTGGAAGAAATATTTGCAATGCATATATCTGACAAAGGTTTTGAACCCACACTATAAAGATGCTCTTACAAATTTGTATGAGGATAACCCCATAAAAAGGCAAAAGATAGGAATTTTACAAAAGAAGATATGTAGGTGATTAATAAGTGCAATAAAATATGTTCAAAATCAGTCATCAGGGAAATAAAAATTAAAACGCAGTCAGATGCTTTTTCATATTTACTGGCTAAAACTTAAGGGGCTGAGGGTTGGCAAACATGTCAGTTAACAATAGAACTTTGGAGAAATGTTTGGTAGTTTCTAGTTCGTATTATTTTTAATAGCCTGATTTTCTTCGGTGAGTGATAGGTCATTTCGTCTGCTGTTTATTTCTTTTGCCTTTGGTTTTTTTTACTTTCAGAGAGAGAGTAGATTTTCTTGAGTTAAAGATCACTTCTTTCAGTATGATTTAGTATAAAGCTCTTACTTTTGCTTTTCTATTTAGGAGAAAGCATTATTGTGCAGGAGCTAAAGGAGGAGATACCTTATATGGGATGTATAACTGATTTTAATTCTGAAAACCTGAAGTAGGTGAAAGTAGTTAAGGACTAGAATATTTGGAGCTTGTCTGAGTTAATGGGATTAAGGCAGAGATGATTTAAGAAAAACAGTAACAGTGGTAACTGTAGGAATATTAGTATTCTAAGATCAAATGTTGATTTACTGTGAGTTGAGTAGAAAAATAGCTACCAAACTACGAAAAAATTTAGCAAATAAATTACTAATGTGCTTTTTACTTTTCAGATAATTTTTCTTTTATAATCCTTTTTTAAAAAAACTATATCCTTTTTTTTTTTTCCACAGAATAGGATTTCTCCCTTCACCTGTCGTTGCCATAGTTTTTCCACCACTCAAACACCTAGAGTCCTCCGTCATAGTCCATGTTCTACCCTTGGTCCTCCCCCTTCCTCCCCACTGTTTAATCCCTAACCTTCTTCCTTCCTGTATGCCTCAGATCTGTGGTTAGTTTTCAAAGGTTGGGTTTTTTTTTTTTTTAAGACTGATTTATTTATGCATACAAGAACTGGGGTGTAGGCCAGAGGTGTTGGGGGGGCGCAGTGAAAGGATTCACCAGAGACAGAGTGGGGAGCGGAACAGGCAGATTGACTGAAATACACTGCTGAGGGGAGCAGTGGGCAAGACAGGAGAGGTCTGCTGCACCATGTGGGAAGTTCCCTGGCCGGGGCTCGAACTCTTGCTGTAGTGGCTGCAGACAGCTTTATAGTGCTGAGATTTAACCCGTTGCGCCACCAAGGAGGCCTCAAGGTTTGGCTTTAAAGTTTGTCTTTGTCTGATCCTTTGTTTAGTTTCTCTATACTCCACATATAAGTGAAACCATCTGGTATTTATCTTTCTCCTTTTAGCTTATTTCACTTAAGATAACCCCGTCCAGTTCTGTCCATGTTGCTGCAGATGGCATGGAGTTCATATTTTTTGATTGCTAAATAGAATTCCATTGTATAAATACACCACATCTTCTTGATCCACTCATTTATTTTGAGGCATTTGTTTCCATTTCTTGACTATTGTAAATAGTGCTGCTATAAACATAGGAGTTCAGGTTCCCTTTTGATGTATGTTCTGTGGGTAGCTATCTACCAATGGAATTGCTGGGTCATATGGTAGATTCACTTTTAGTCTTTTGAGGACTCTCCACATGTCTTCCCATAGAGGTTGGACCAATTTAAACTCACCAACAGTGTAAGAGAGTTCCATTTTCACAGGTGTAAGGTGATAAGGCATAATGGTTTTGATTTGCATTTACCTGATGTTAAGTGATGATGAACATTTTTTTCATACGCCCTTTGACCATCCTCATATCTTTGGACAACTACTTATTTAGTGTTCCTGCCCTTTTTTTTGATTGGGATGTTTGTTTTATTTTTGTTTGAGTTGGATGAACTTTTTGTAGATCATCAGTATCAGTCCCTTGTCAGATGTATGGTATGCAAATATTTTTTCCCTTTCAGTTGGGGGTCTCTTTGTTTTAGTCACTGTCTCTTGTTTTTATTGTAATTCCAGCTGTTTATTTTTTCCTTCACTTTCTTTGCCTTGGGGGATGTTACTGAGATGTATGTGTTTTACCTGTATTTTCTTCTATATATTTTATTGTTCGGGTCTTATATTCAGTTCTTTTATCCATTTTGAGTTGATTTTTGTGCATGTGTTTCAGTTTTCCCAGCAATTTGTTGAACAAATTGTCCTTGTTCCGTTGCATATTCTTTGCTCTTTTGTCAAAGATTAGTTGTCTGTAAATATGTGTGTTTATTTCTGGGTTTTCTATTTGATTCCATTGGTCTCTGTGTGTCTGTTTTTGTTCTAGTACCAGGCTGTTTTAATAATCATGGCTTTATAGTATAGTCAGGAGAGCTTTAGCTATTCGAGGTTTTTTTGTGGTTGCATATGAATGTCATCAATATTTGTTCTATTCTTTGAAGAATGTCACTGAAATTTTTATCAGGATTGCATTGAATCTGTAAATTACTTTCAATAGGATGGCCGTTTTGATGTTAATTCTTCCAATCCATGAGCAGGGGATGTGTTTCCATTTCTTTCTGTCTTCTATTTCTTTTAACAGTGTTTCGTAATTTTCTTTGTATAGGTCACTCACCTCCTTTGTTAGGTTTATCCCAGATATTTGATATTTTTGGTTGTTGTTTCAATTGTAAATGGGATGGTTTTCTTAATTTCTTCTTCAGGTTGGTTGTTTGCATATAGGAAAGCTGCTGATTTTTTAAATTTTTAAATTTTTATTGTTTATGTCTTTTACATTTTGTATTCCCCTTAGGTAATCCACCACCAATTCACCTGTGATCCATCTCCGTGGTTCCTTGTGTTCTTTTCTACTCCATTTTGTGCCCTTATCCTCCCCCTCCCCTACCCGCTGAGTGTCTCTCTCCTGTTTGGTTTCCTTAGAGTCCTATTATAAGTGAAACCATTTAATATTTTTCTCTTTCTTTCTGGCTTATTTCACTGAGTATGATCCCCTCTAATTGCATCCATGTCGCTGCAAATTGCATGTGTTTTATCTTCTTTGAATGCTGAATAGTATTCCATTGTGTATATGTACCACATCTTCTTGATCCAATCATCTATTTTTGGACATCTGGGTTTCTTCCATACCTTTGCTATTGTGAACAGTGCTGCAATGAACATATGGGTGCGTGGATCCTTTTGGAGTAGTGTTTTTGTGTCCTTTGGGTAGATTCCCAAAAGCGGTTTTGCTGGGTCGTATGGAAGCTCCATGTTTAGCAGTTTGAGGAATCGCCATACAGGGAAAGCTGCTGATTTTTGTGTGTTGATTTTGTATCCTGCTAATTTACCAAATTGGCTTTTAATTTAATTTTTTAAAGATTTATTTATTTATGCATACAAGCTGGGGTACAGGCCAGAGGCGTGGGGCGGCAAGAGGGCTCACCAGAGAGAGTGGGGAGCAACAAAGGCAGATCAACTGAAATAAACTGCTGAGGGGAGCAGTGGGCGAGGCAGGAGAGGTCCGCTGTGCCATGTGGGAATCTCCCTGGCCGGGCATCGAACTCGTGTTGCCACTGACAACTCCACAGCACGGCACTTAACTGCTGCACCGTCAGGGAGGCCAGTTTTAAAATTTAATTAGTTTTTCTGTGGCATTTTGAGAGTTCTCTGTATGTTATCTTAATGTCTGTAAATAGTGATAGTTTTGCTTTTTCTTTTCCTTGTATGTCTTTCTCGTGTCTTATTGCCCTGGCTAGGACTTCCAGTATTATACTGAAAAGCAGTGGCGAGAGTGGACATCCTTTTCTTGTTTCTAATCTTAAAAGGAAAGGCTTTCAGCTTTTTGCCATTGAGAATAGTATTGGCTGTGGGTTTCTTGTATATGACTTTTATTATGTTATGTTCCTTCTAGCCCAAGAATTTTGAGGGCCTTCATTATAAATGGTTGTTGAACTTTGTCAAATGCTTTCAGCATCTTATTGATTTGATCATATGGTTTTTGTTTTTCTTCTTGTTGAAGTGTTGGATTACGTTAATTGATTTTTGGATTTTGGACCATCCTTGTCCCCTTGGAATAAAGCCCACTTGGTTGTGGTTTATTATCTTTTTGATGCATTGTTGGATTCTGTTGGTTAGGATTTTAGCATCATTGTTCATTAGGGAGTTTGGCCTATAATTTTTTTTGTTGTTGTCTTTGCTTGGTTTTGGTATTAGTGTAATGTTGGCTTCATAAAATATATTTGGTAGTATTCCTTCTTTCTCAGTTTTTTGAAAGAGTTGGGTAGGATAAGCACTAGTTCATTTTTCTGTATGTTTGGTAGAATTCATTTGTGAAGCAGTCTGGTCCTGGGCTTTTGTTTATGGGGATGGTTTTGATTACTGTTTCAATTTCAATGCTTGTAATTGGTCTGTTTAGGTGTGCCAGTTCTTTATCTTTGGATGATTATATAGTTCTAGGAATTTGTCTACCTCTTCTAGATAGTTTGCATATCATTGTTCATAGTAATCTCTGATTATTCTTTTGATTTCTGCTGAGTCTGTTTAATTTCTCTTCTTTCGTTTATTATCCTTTTTATTTGTGTTTTCTCTTATTTTTTCTTTGTGAGTCTAGCTAGAGGTTTGTCTATTTTATTTTTTTGAAGAACCAACTTTTGGTTTTGTTGATTTTTTTGGATTTTTTTTTGAAAGATTTATTTTTATGCACAGAAGCTGGGGTGCAGGCCAGAGGTGTGGGGGAGTGAGAGGATTCACCAGAGACAGAGTGGGAGCAGAACAGGCAGATCGACTGAAATACACTGCTGAGGAGAGCAGAGGGCAAGGCAGGAGAGGTCTGCGGTGCCATGTGGGAAGCTCCCTGGCTGGGGGTTGAACTCGTGCTGCAGTGGCTCTGTATAGCTTAATAATGCTGCGACTTAACCTGTTGCGCCACCAGGGAGGGCTGATCTTTTGGATTTTTAAAAAATTTGTATTTCATTTATTTCTGCTTTCATTTTTATTATTTCCTTTCTTCTAATGACTTATGGGTTTTTTGTTCTTCATCTAATTCTTTGAGATGGGAGATTAGGTTCTTTGATTTGTTTCTTGATGTGGGCCTGTATTGCTGTATACTTTTATTACTGCTTTTGCTGTGTTCCATACATTCTGGATAATTGTGTCTTCATTGTCACTCATTTCTAAGTATTTTTTAATTTCTTCTTTGATCTCATTGATCCATTGGTCTTCCAGTAGTGTGGATTTCAATCTCCATGAAGTGGGAGGGTTCATTGCTTTCTTTTCATGGTTTATTTCTAGTTTGATGCCTTTATGATCAGAGAAGATAGTTGGTATGATTTTGATCTTAACATATCTGTTGATTTTTGTCTTGTGGCCCAATATGTGCTCAGTCCTGGAGAATGATCTGTGTGCACTTGAGAAAAATGTATACGCGGATTTTTTGGGTGCAGCGTCCTATAGATGTCTGTTAAGCCCATGAGGTCTAGTTCCTTATTTATTAGTGCTCTGCTGTCCATGTTTAATTTTATTGTTGCATTGATCTGTCTGCTGATGAGAATGGGGTGTTGAAGCGTCCTACTACATATGTATTTTTTTATGATGTCTGTTTTCAGAGATTATAATAATTGTCTTATATATTTTGGGGCACCTTCATTTGGTGAATATATGTTGATGAGTGTTATATCTACCTGATGTTTTGTCCCCTTAATCATAATGTAGTGACTCTCTATGTCTCTTTTTACCTTTTTTAGTTTGAAGTCTGTTTTATCTGATATAAACTGTTCCCGCCTTCTTTTTTGATTGATTTGCTTGTAGGATTACTTTCCAAGCTTTTACTTTCAGTGTATGTTTCTTTTGTAGTTAAATGTGTTTCCTGGAGACAGCAGGAGGTTGGATTTTTTTTTTTTAATCCAGTCTGCTACTCTGTGTCTTTTTATTGTTGAATTTAGTCCATTTATATTTAGGGTTAGTGTTGATACATTGGTGTCTCTACTTGCCACTTTGTCTTTTTGTGATGCTGTTCCTTACCTTATTCTATTCTTCATATTCATTCCTCTGTTGGTTTTGGCTTTAGGGCTTCTTGTAATATTTTTTGGAGTGGGAGTTTAGTAATAATGGATTTCTGGAGATTCTGTTTGTCTGAGAAGATCCTTATTCTTCCTTCATAGAGGAAGGAGAGACTTGCGGTGTAAAGTATTCTTGGTTGACATTTATTGACTTGGTGTTTGGTAAATATGTCACTCCACTCTCTTCTTGCCCATAGTGTTTCTAAAAATATGGAACACTCCACGAATTTACGTGTTGTTGTCCTTGTGCAGGGTCCATGCTAATCTCTGTATCATTCCAATTTTTAGTATATGTGCTGCTGAAGCAAGCTCTTGGCATGAATTTGTTGGTGCTTGTCTTGTGACCCAGTATGTGTCAGTCCTGGAAAATGACCCATGAAACTTGAGAAGGTGTGTATTTGGCTTTTTTGGCATGCAGTGCTCTCTAAATGTCCATTAAACACATTTGGCCTCGCTCTTTGTTTAGGGCAATTGTGTCCTTATTTATTTCCTCTTTCATTGATATGTCCATTGATGAGAGTGGAGTGTTCAAGTCTCTAACTGGTTATATTTTCTGTAACATCTGTTTTTAGATTTGATAGTAATTTTGGTAAATTTTAGTAAATTTGGCCTGATGTGTTTTGGTACACCTTTGTTAGATGAGTATATATTGATGAGTGTTATGTCTTCCTGTTGTAATGTTGCCTTAATCATTATATAGTGTACTTCTCTGTCTCTTGTTACTTTCTTAAGATGGATGTCTATTGTATCTCATATAAAAACGTCAGTCCCTGCCTTCTTTTGGGTGCCATTTGCTTGTAGAATTGTTTTCTATCCCTTTATTTTGTCTGTGTTTACCTTTGGAAGTATGTTTCCTGGAGCCAGCAGAAGGTTGGATTACATCTCCTAATCCAACTAAACATTCTGTGTCTTTATTGTTGAGTTCAGTTCATTGACATTTAAGGTGGTTATTGATACATCAAAGTTTGCTACTACCACTTTGTACTTAGTTTTGTGGTTCTATTTAATTATTTGTTCAGATCTTTCTGTTCATTCCTGTCTTTAGTTCTTAAAGTATTTCTTCATATTAAAGTTCCTTTTAATATTTCTTTGAGGTGTGGGGTTTAGTGGTGTAAACTTCTTAAGACTTTTTCTGAGAAGGCCATTCTTTTCCCCTCATATCTGAAGGAGTTTTTTCAGAGTATTCTTGACTAGCAGTGTTTACCCTAGGGTATTTTGAATATGTCACTCCATTCCCATGCACATAGTGTTTCTTCAGAGAAGTCTGATGTTAGCAAACTGGGCTTGCTAACATAGCACTGATTCAGGTTCCTTCATAGGTTATCTGTTTCTTCCTCTTGTCAGCTTCATTATTTTTTTCCTTGTCTTATACTCAGGGAGTTTTACTATTAGGTGTGTTGCTGTAGGTCTACCTTTGCCTGGGTAGTTTGGTTTTTTAGCTTCCTGAATTTGTATGTTCAGTTCCTTCTTCAAGTTTGGGAGATTTTCTTCCATTATTTCTTTAAATGGTTATCCAGTTCCCTTATCTTGCCTGTCCTTCAGGGATGCCTATGATTCTTATATTCTTTTCCTTATAATATAAAATAGCTCTTAAAGTATTTCTTCATTTTTTCCCTTTGTATCTCTTTTTCTATTTTAACTCTTTTATCCATTTGTATCTTTGAGCTCACTGATTTGTTCTTCTATTTGGTTTATTCTACACCCCCAGTTTTCTCCAGATTTTTTTTAATCTCTGTTGATCTTTCCACATCTTGAAATTCCATTATTTTCTTGGTTAATGTTTCAGTTTTGGTCTTCTGTTCACTGGTTGTGTTTTTCATAGCATTCCTTTGCTTGATTATGGCAATTTTGAATTCTGTATCTGATACAAGTAAAAGCTCTTCTTCCATGTCTTTCAGCTTGGGTTTTTATCCTATTTTTAGATTGTCCATTGTTTCGAGGCTGTTTTCTTATTGAGATACCTTCAATAAAGGGCTTATTACTGGATTTCTTGCAAGCTGCATTTGCTTACAATAGTGGTTGTCCAATACTTGGAGTTTTGTTGCCGCTGTGTCTTCAGTAGTGCAGATGTCCACACATGCTTGTTAACTGAATTTTAATCAATTTTCCAGGCATTGAAAATGATGTAGTGCTCTGGTAATATAAACTGCAGTATCAGTGCATTCTGGTACTAAGCAGATATACCAGTTTTCCTTTAAAAAACAGAATGACTCTGGGGACCTAAAAGAAAACTTGAAATTAAAATCTGGTATAATATATTTAGTTTAGTTACATAGACCCTTTCAGTGGAAGGAAGGATTGTTTAGCAGTTGAGTGTGGAAAAATCATGACCAAGGGAAAGGAAACCTTAGCCATTGAACTTCATCTATTTTTGGAGACCAGATATGTTGTGGGAAGGAAACATCAGCATATCTTAGTCTGTTAACAGTTTCTTTATTTGACTAAATTAGCTTTTTGATTTCCATATTTGCTAAACAGCATTCTGATTTCACTTCTCAGAGGTCTGCTTATGGTATGATAATTGAACTAGCTGTAAAGATATAAATAATTTTGTTCTTTTGACATTTGGAATTTTTCAAGTAAACCAATATGGTCATTAAAGTCATGATATTTATATATATTCATATAATATTCGTTGGAACCTGCCCCTGAAAAACACCACTCAGTATGCTGGCATAATCAGCTCAAACCCTGAAAGACAGAAGATCACACAATAAATGGACAACCACAATAAATTTAGCAAAGTAATAATTGAACATCTGAGGTTTTTTAAGTTGGTATAAACCTCATCTTGCAACCCACATTCTCTCTAGTCTTTGGAATGAGTTCAGTAGCATGGTGTTAATGTATAGGGCAGTTAGATCAAAAATGTGTGTAATCTTGCTTCTTGAGAGTTAGTTGAACATTGATAGTGTGTTAATTTGCACTAGAGTGCTCTTACTGAGCCACTATTTATTTATATGTATTATATTTCATAAGAAATATTAATGAAGGTACAATTTGGAGTTGGTTTGTCATTGAATTTAACTGGAGTGTGCAGCCTGTTTATATTTAGTATAATAATTGATATATTTGATTTAAATCTGCTATTTGTGTTTAATTGTTAATGTTTACTCATTCAGTGTCATTATTCCTCTTTGCCTGTAATCTTTGGGATTAATAGCATAATTTTAGATATTTTAGCTCTTCTATTGACTTTTAAGATTTACCTCTTTGTATATATTTTTAGAGGTTGCCCTAGGAATTCCAAAATGTATTTTTAAAAATTTATTTATATAGTTTTCCATTTTTGTACAGGTTCGATTTCTCCTAAGTGTAGTCCCCATAAAATTACCTCCACCAAGACACCCATGAACTGTTACCATAGTCTCTTGTGCTCTTTTGTCCTGTTTTGATCCCTCTCCTTCCCCTTCCTCTGCTGAATGTCTCCAATTTATAGTTTGTCTGCTTGCTAGTTTAATTTTATCTTTGTTTTTTTTCCCTCATCCTTTGTTTGGTTCCCCTATATTCCACCAAAAAGTGGGACCATCCGATATTTTTCTTTTTCCTGCTGATATATTTCACTGAGCATAATCCTCCTAGCTCCTTCCGTGTTGCTTCAAATGGCATGAGTTTATCTTTTTTGATTGCTGAATAGTATTCATTGTATGTATGTGTGTGTGTGTGTGTGTGTGTGTGTGTGTGTGTGTGTGTGTGTGTGTGTGTGTGTGTATATATATATATATATATATATATATATATAGCACATTTCTTGATCCTGTCATCTGTTTTGAGGCAATAGGTTGTTCCCATATCTTAGCTATGTAGATAGTGCTTTAATAAACATAGGAGTGCAGACTTCCTTTTGATTTAATATTTTTGTGACCTTTGGGTATATTCCTTGGAGTGTAATTGCTGGGTCATATGGTAGCTCCATTACAAAATGCATTTTAAACTTTGTAACTAAAAACCTTAAAAAAACAGTACATTTTTCCCCTCCATTTCTTTTGTGTGATTTTTGTCATGTATTTTAAATATATATATATTTTTTAAAGATTTATTTTATTTATACATACAAGCTGGGTACAGGCCAGAGGTGTGGGGCGGCGAGAGGGTTCACCAGAGACAGAGCGGGTAGCAGAACAGGCAGATCAGAACTACACTGCTGAGGGGAGCAGCGGGTGAGGCAGGAGAGGTCTGCCGCGCCATGTGGGATTCTCCCCTGCCGGGCATCGAACTCGCGTCATCGCTGCCGACAGCTCCACAGCGCAGTGCTTAACCGCTGCGCCACCGGGGAGGCCCTTAAATATATTTTTTAAAGATTTATTTATTTATGCATACAAGAACTGGGATGTAGGCCAGAGGTGTGGAGTGGTAAGAGGATTCACCAGAAATAGAATGTGGAGCAGAACTGGCAGATTGAAATACACTGCTGAGGGGAGCAGTGGGCGAGGCAGGAGAGGTCTGCTGCACCATGTGGGATGCTACTTGGCCAGGGATCGAACTCACGCTGCAGTGGTCTGGACAGCTTCATGGGCTGAGACTTAACCCGTTGCACCTGGGAGGCCTTGTCATGTATTTTATTTATATATATATGCAACAAACCTCAGAATACAGTATTATTTTATTGACTTTTAGCAGTTGACTTTCAGAGAAATCAAAAGAAAAAGTTGTCCTCCTATATTTGCCTATATTTATCATTTCTGATGCTCCTTGTTTCTTTCTGTAGATCCAATTTTTCTTCTGGAATAAGTTGGATTTTGCTGAATAAGAAATTCTGCATTGTACTTTTCAGCACTTTAAAGATGTCATTTCGTTAGATCTGTTGAGAAGTCAGTGATTATTCATAGGGCATTCTTCTATACGTGATGTGGTGTTTTCCTCTCACTGTTTTTGTTTTTTCTCCTTTATCATTGGTTTTCAGTGGTTTTGATTATGACAGGCATAATGTGGTTCTTTTTATCCTGCTTGGGGTTTATTGACTTTCTGATGGATGAGAAATTTCTGACTGTGAATGTCTTTATAATTTTTTGTTTTTCATTTCTTTTACCTGTCCTTCTGGGACTCCCAATAACACATGATAAACTGCTTTGTGTTATTCCACAGGACACTGATAAACCATTAATTTTAATTTTTTTGCCTTCTCTATCTGATTAGATAATTACTTCTAATCTCTTAAAAATTCATTATCTTTGTGTCCCAGTTAATACTTATGCATAACAAACCACCCCTAAACATAAAGATGATATAACACATTATTTTTTCTAAGTTTACATATTTATTGAGTCAGGGATTCAGACAAGGTGGAGATGTCTATTTCTCTGTGTTTGGGTCTTACATGGCAAGATTGAATGGCTGGAGATGAGTTGGCAAGGGTAGTCTAGTTCAGGTTTTCTTTTAGCACGGTAACTTTGTGCCAAGAGTAAAGAAGATCGTAAGAACAAGGTGAAAGAAAGTATATGGCATTTTCCTGATAGAGCCTTGAAATTATTATTTTTTTTAAGATTTATGTATTTATGCATATAAGAGCTGGGGTGCAGGCCAGAGGTGTGGGGGATGAGAGGATTCATCAGAGACAGAGTAGAAGCAGATCAGGTGGATTGACTGAAATGCACTGCTGAAGGGAGCAGTGGGCGAGGCAGGAGAGATCTGCTGTGCCATGTGGGAATCTCCCTGGCTGGGGATTGAACTCATGCTGCAGTGGCTGCGCATAGCTTCATAGGCCCCTTTATATTGAGCATCAATCTGGTTACAATAACTTTCCCATTGTATACTAACCTGCAAGGTTCAAAGTTTACTTCGTTGCATTTTGCCAATAAATTAATACTGATTTTTCTTAGAAGTGACAAATATAATTTTTTAATGTTTTTCTCTCTTCCTTACTAATGATGGCATTGCTAATCAATCGTGATGTTCTTTCCCAAGTTCCAATTTGACTGTTGTTGTAATAGCCTTAATATACTACATCCCAAAGCTACTACCATTTTGATGCCTATTTCCCTTCTGGCGTATTTCCATTTTAGTACCTGAGTCAGTATTATTTCGTGGGTTAATTTTGTGAAATTTTGCTACCCCAATAGACATTTTCTTTTCTAGAACTGAAATATTTATTTATTTATTTTTAAAGATTTATTTATGCATACAAGAACTGGGATGTAGGCCAGAGGTGTCGGGGGTGGGGGGTGAGAGGATTCACCAGAGACAGAGTGGGGAGCAGAACAGGCTGAAGTACACTGCTGAGGGAAGCAGCGGACGGGGCAGGAGAGGTCTGTTGTGCCATGTGCGAATCTCCCTTGCCGGGTATCGAACTCATGCTGCAGTGGCTCTGGATAGTTTCATAGTTGCTGCACTTAACCCATCATGCTACCAGGGAGGCCCTGAAATATTTTTTTAAAGGCATGTTGTAACTATTCAAATCAAATGGAAAGTAGAAAAATAAAATTTTGGGATGCAGAAATTCTCAACAGTTTTGCACATGATAGATGTCAATAATACTTGGAATTTAAAAATAAAGCAACTGAATATACATTTATACACATATAATTGAAGTAACATAGGCTGTATCTTGGAATTAAAGAATGTTCTTTGGGTGACTGGAGCCTCTTAACCGGGATCAAAAGAGAACATATTAGCAGCATTTAAACAATTGTTTCTGTTTTGTTTGGTAATCATCATTTCTCATTTAGGTCAGATTTGTGATTTTTGTGATAATTTGTGCCAATAATTTTTTTTTAAAGTGTCCTCAGGTTTAGTATGAATGAAAATATAATAGAAAAACATTATAGAAGATATGAACAGGAATGGTGTGAGTCCCACTAAAAGTATTTTACAAGGAGGCCATTGTCACATATAATATACCTGGTTCTTTTTTTTTTTCTAATTTAAAAATAGCATACAAAAGTGTGAATGTTGTGCAGACTCTTAAAAAATATTGTTTAAAAGGAGTTGAGCTTCTATTTTAGTGTTATGAAGCCCACATTTTAGAGATAAAATAGTGTGATCTAGCTATCAGTTATGTTTTTTTGGAAAATAAGGTAGGCAAAAAACTTTTCTTTTGAAAATAGTATATGTTTATAGAAAGTTTTAACTAATTGCAGAAATGTAGGAAATGAATAGTCAAAACCATTTCTCCCTGAAAACCCTTGATTAACCACTATGACCTTTTTAGCATATACTCTGTCCATCTTTAGACATCTAGTTTAGAAAGTATGCAGGTCTGCCATGTGAATAGAAATCCCTAGACTTAAAAAGGAGTATGTATATAGCTTAATAAAGTGTTTGTTGGTTTATTTATTTGCCAGACACAGAATGAACCAGAAATTAACTGTTAATCTTCCCAGATACTTTTTTTCTGCTCACATTTACATTGTAGGCTTTCTATGATAAAATTGTATTTTGCACATCAGTTCTTTGCATATTTAATTCTGTTTGAATAAACCCAGGGAGGAAGATATGGCAGGTAGCAATGATGGGTTGCTCTCTAAATTTTATAATAACATTTCATTTATATGAAATTTAAGACAAAGGTCAAACCAATCTCTGATTATTGTAGTAATTTTCTGAGGGTAGTGTAAGTGGTCTGTGTCTTGATTGGGGTGGTTGTTATGAGACCTATGGAATTGTACACCTAAGACCTGTGTATTTCACTGTCAATACAATTTATCTAAAGAAAAATCAAAAAGTACAAATTGACAAAGGTACAGGAATAAAGAGGGTAAAAAGGATGCATGTGAAATAAAGTGTTAACAGCACTTTTCCCCTAGTATATTCATAGTTCAGTAGAAATCTTAGTAAAATCTGTGCTTGTTTGGGTAAATGAAGTAGTGTATTAAAACAAAGACTCCTGAGAAGTCACATCTATCATTAGTATTTACATAAAACAAAAGTGCACATGAAATATCAGAATCCAGTAAGACTAAAGAATTTATTGCTACCACAACAAAAATGGTAATTCCTTTGTTTTCCTTAGCAAGGGTTCTTAATCTTATTTTTTATGCCATATACCATTTGGTAATCCTGTGACTTATATGACCCCATTTTACGGTGATTTTAAATTTATAAAATAAAATTTATGGGATTACAGATAATACCTATTACATTGATTTGGGTTATAATACTTAGGAAAATATTGAAAACCAAATCCTCATAATAATGATTAATGCAATAAATAACAAAAATCTGTTGGCAGTTTAATGACAACTTTGAATGTTGATTATAAATAATATTTGCAATTATCTGCATCTGTAGTACGATATAAAAATGTATCAGTTAGTGACAAAGCTACAAGTACTTCATCTATTATGGTGTAACATTCTTTTTCATATTTAACTTTATGGACCCCCCCACCACCACCACCACCAAGTCCCCATTCAACCACATATATATTTTTAATTCCGCCTCCATTTTTCTCCTACTAGTTGTTATCTTATAACTTTGGTTATATCAGTATTGGATTTTTATGTGATTTCAGACTGAGTAAATGCTATTCTCAGTTAAGTGAGGAAGTATGACTTGTTTTTCTCATACAATTTTCTCTGGAGTTAAAATTCCCTCTCTGTTTAGTTTCTAAGTTCTTAACTTTAATTTATCCTTAAACTTACACCCAGTTGTATAAATCTCTTGGCACATTGGTATCATATCAACTTTATCTTTGGGAACTTTCTGATCTGCCCGTTTGGGATGCATTGTTTTGTAGACTTGCTGTTTGTCGCCCTCTTTACACATCATTTGAGGTTTCTCTGTTCCTTTCAGGAGTTGGATTCTTTAGTTTCTGGAATTTGTCATCACCTTTCATGGTTTCCCACCTTTGTTTTGGTGGAGCACTTCTGGTGACTCCTGGAGAGAATTTAAAAGAAGCAGATATTCTGAGAAGCAAAATTATTTGAGATTTTGCTTATTTAAAAATGCTTTTATTTATACACTCACACTTGATTTACAGTTTCTCCTTCAAAGTCATAAGGTTTTATCCAATTGTTTTCAAGCTGCTAGTTTCGCCCTTTAAAAGGGTGGGTGGTAATTCTAATTTCAGATTCTTTTTATGAAAACTGTTTCCTCTTAGGCAACTTAACTTCTAGGATTTATTTAGTCTCTTCATTATTCAGAAATTTCATTAAGACACTTATGCCTTTATTTAGGTCCATTTTCATCATTTTTGCTGAATACTTGTACCTTCTCAGTTTAAAAATTCATGTTTTTCAGTTGTGGATATTTTTCTTAAGTTATCTTGGATTTCTTTTGTATTTTTTGTTCTTCTCTGAAACTCATTCATATTTTGAGCCTTTCGTATTCTAATTTTTAAAAATCTTTTCTGTTTTTCATTTTTGTTTTTATTTTTATACTGTCATTTCCTCATCTTTATTTCTTCTAATCCTTCTATTACTGATTTCAGATAATTAAACACATTTATATATAGTAAGTACTTAAATTAGAGCCTGGCATGTAAAAGTGCTTGTGTTAGCTGTAACTCTTCTTGCTGTTTGGTTTCTTAAACTAATTGTTCTGAAGGAGAAGTCTTTGGTCTTGATTCTTCTACTTAATACCTTGGACAAGTTCTGTAATTTCTTTGCTACCTACTTCCATCATCTATAAATTGTAAGTAAGTTCTACCTCCTAGATGTTTGAGAGGCTCAAATTATAATATATATGAAAATGCTTACTATACTTTGTACAAAGTTAATAGTTACTGCTCCCATCTTTCAATTAGTAAAAACTTCTAATTTGAGAGAAAATAAGGACTGAGTTTTCAGGGTTATTTTGAAGATTTTTCGATTGCACATGGTTTTCTCATAAGTCTGTAATAGCTAAATGAACTTGCAAAATACTAATGCTGCCTTTTAAAATAGCTACTTCTTAATACTCTTATTATATTAGGCTGAAGAGAGATTATGTAAATATTCTATTAAAAACTCTCGCTTTACTTCAGATTGTATAAATCTATGTAATGTAATAATTATTAGAGAATAACCTGATTACTAATTTAAACCCATGAAAGGAATATTTATTGGAGTTTATTTTTCTTAAATGATATATGAGATTAGGAAAAATAAAATTTGCCTTTTGGGTTTTTCCCTCAATAGTATTAATGTAATTTGAAATGTTAGTTCATTTTTGTTAATGGTGGCTTTTTTGTTTGTTTGTTTTGTTTTAAGGTTTTTGGATTCAAAGCATAAAAACCATTACAAGATATACAATCTGTAAGTATGTTTTCTTACTTGTATGCTTGCAAATGACCTTCTAAAATAACTGTTAAGTGAAAGTTATTTCCTTGTTAAAATAAGGTAGAATTAAAGGTACATTTTGACAGAATTATATTCATAAAACAATTATTTCCAGAAGTCTGATTGAGAGCATTGCGAGGTCATTTAGAAAGTGTAGCAATGAGGTAAAAAAATATGCTGGCACATATTCATGTTACTTGATCTGCTTTAGATGATTTGGCATCTAGCCCACCTTTGAGCCCATTACCATGTGGCAGCTGAAGTATAATTCACAGCAGAGCTTCTGTTAAAAGCATTAATGATATCTTTCATGGAGGTGTGCTCCAGAGTGGATGTAATGTTTGTTTTGTCTCTTGGTCAGTTGATTAAAACAACCAATAGTGTATTCTCCAACTCTGTATAGCATAAATATGATAAGCTAAAATTGTTGAATTGGTGGTTTTTTGTTTGGGGCAGGATTGTAAGGCTTGCCCGTTTGATTCGGCTTGCTAACTTTACCTTTAAGCATTTGTTTTTTTTTTCTTTTGACTTTGAGTAGAGATGTTAAGAGGAAAAAAGAACGAAAGAAAAATGGAAGAAAGTGTTTTAGCATTTTTGTCCTTGAAGACTTCTTTTTTCACTAATAAGCAAAACTTTATTGATTGCTTTTCACATGCTAGGCAGTATAAAACATGTTGGAGGTACAGAGATGCACCTAAATAAGATGTAGTTCCCATCCTTGGGTAACTTATAGACAAAACATGGTAGATATAATTGTTGTCTAGAAGAGAGCTCTGTAGAAAACAGTAGAACTAGTAATTGTTCTCTATAGGGAAGGTATTATTAAGAAAGGCACATTTGACCTAGAATAAAAAGACTCAATAGAGGTTGACCTGCAACCTCTATTGTGGCCAAGGGGAACTGGCCTTATAGGCCAAGAGAATAGCATGCATAAATATTAGTTTGTTGGCAAGATAGTGTTTAGAATATGGAAGATAGTCTATTATGGTCAGATTATGGTGTGTGTGCAATTGGTAAGAAGGTGAAAGTAAAAGGAGCTATAGAAACTTAAGTTTACATGGGCCCTAGCTTGCAAATGATCTGTGCATATATCTTCCTCTTTTCTTGATTAACCTCATCTACAATTAAACTGTTGCAGATGCCGTAGTATTTCTGTAGCGGAAAATAAAAACTACAAGGCTTTGTGCTTTTTGAACAATTGGATTTAGAAGTTAAGTTAAAAAAAGGACAAGAACTGTCAAAAGCTAGAAACCATTGAATGAGTCATTTCAGGCTTAGAGTTTTAGGATCAGGTATTTAGAGAGTGTTAGAATAAGAAGGTCAAAAGATAATAAAGACAAATTTCTGCATTTTTCAAAATTTATTCAAGTTTAACATTATATACAAAGAAAGGGGAAGGAAATTCTTTTCATTCCTGTATGCAGTGGTTTCCTGTTTCTAGAACTTAGGAGTTAGGCTTGTACTATCAGTATTGTGGGTTGCTTAACATTATTATGGTGAAAGTTGGCATTGGGATCTAGCCTAGGAATTTGACTGCCTGTTTTTGTATTTGCAGACATCAGATTCCTAAGTTAATAAACTGTCCCATTATTAGTTGAGAGTAGTTTTTCGTGCATATATTTTAATCTCATTCCTCCCCATTCCATTTAATGGGGTCATAAACTTTCAGAATTAGAAAATTCCTGAAAGAGACCATTTAGTCCAACTGTTTCATTTTACAAATGGGGAATCTGAGGCCTAGAGAAGTTAAGTGAGTTGTATGAGGTTACAGAGGTACATGTGGTAGCCAGCCACCTACAATTTATGCCAATATTCCCTTTTGGTTTTTCTGTTTTAACGTCCTCAAATTTTGCTTCAGAAGTTTCTAGAGCTACCAAGTTGTAGCACATTTTGATTTCTGAGGTCATTTCCCAATCTTTTGTTCACTTTCTTTTCTATCCCTGTTTATTTTTCTGACTCTGAATAAGTGAGTCTGGCAAGCAGCAGATGTTTCTATTTTATTTATTTTATTTTTAACATTAATTATAATATATGTCTTTGCAAACATAAATTGCAAGGTATTACAATATTTGCATTAGATATACCTGTATTTGATGCCATATTACGAATTTTTTATGAAAATTATGATATGGAAGAACTTTTAGTGTGGACTTTTAGTAATTGACAGTATCTTTATCTCTGTATTTTCTTTTTTTTTTTTTAAGATTTATTTATTTATGCATATAAGCTGGAGTGTAGGCCAGAGGTGGTGACAGAATTCACTAGAGACAGAGTGGGGAGCAGAACAGGCAGATGACTGAAAACACTGCTGAGGGGAGCAGTGGGGTGGGCAAGGCAGGAGAGGTCTACTGCGCCATGTGGAAATCTCCTCAGCCGGGCATCGAACTCGCGACTCAGTTGCCTACAGCTCTACAGCGCTGCACTTAACCCATTGCGCCACCAGAGAGGCCCTATCTCTCTGTATTTTCATTGGGCATTCACTAAGTTATTTTAAGAAAGGGCAAAAGTAGCTTTATATTAACCAAATTTGAGTATACATATGAGTAAATGAATCAGTCTTATGCAAAGGGTATGTATTTCATTTTTGTATGTTCCTCTGTGTAATCTGTATTTTGGTAGGGTAAGGAGGGAGAGGGAAGGCAAGGGGGAAAAGGCAAGATACAGTTCTCATCTTTGTGTAATTTAAGTGTTCACTGGATGCTGAATTTTATAAGGTTTATTGTATCTTATTACATATTCTATTTGACATACAGTTCTCCATTATTATGTAAATCGTTAGCTGTTGTTAATGTTTATCAAGTTTTCTTTTAAAACATGCAGATGGCTTCATTGAAGAGAATAAGGAAGGAATTTAAGCATGGCTAGCAGATTATATGAAAAGTCTCACTTTGGAAACTTCTGTTAATCCCTTTCTTTACTTTCTGTCTACTGCCTCTTAAGACCTCCTCCGTCTTCATTGCTTCTTCATTTCTCTTACAAATTAGTATGAGGTTATGAAAAGAAATGGTATCTTTTAAGTTGAGTTTTAGTTATAAAAAAGTATAAATGGTTAGATTTACTTGACACTTGTCTTAGTCAAAGCCCATTTGCCATTTGTGTATCTTCAGTATTGGTTTGCTGAGAGAATTGTCTTACCACTTGGACATGCTGAAAAAAAAGTACAAGAAACTTTGTGTATGTGTGCATGCACAATTACCAGAGGTTTTAATTAAGAAAAGAATTTTGATTTTTACCCTGCTAGTTCTTCCCCAGGTCACTTTCATTATCGCCAATCCCAGTATATGGTCATACATATTCACTATAGATACCTGTAGAGATTTTTATGACATTTTCATGTTTTACATTATCTTGTTGGTTCTGACTTTTGTGCCAAATTATTGCACTTGTAGGAAGACTGAATTTACCTAAAATTTATTATTGCTTTTGTTTTTAAAACTTTTCTATGTTTTATTTTAGTCCGAATTATAGAATAATAGTGGGGAAAGTTTAGCTCTTGTAATGAGAGATACTGACTCAAGTCCTGGCTCTAGAACATACATATTATGGTTTGAGGCAAGATTTTAAATACTCCTCTAATTCTCAGCTTTTTATATATATTTGGTGGTAAAATTAACTACTATCATGTGGTTATGAATGGGATGAGTCAAAGAACGTGGAAGTTCCTTTATGAGGTTATGCACATCTAATAGACATTTAATAGCTCATTATTTCTATTTTTTTCCTCCATTTCTTCCTTTTAACAATATTTTAGAATCAGTTTAGAAAGTAGTCTTAAGCATTGTTTGTCAATTCAAACATTCTGAGTTCCTAGGGAAGCATGGGAATTTTAGAGAACTAAAGCTGCATGAAACACAAAATGTTTATTTTTTGTTGTGTTGTTATGAACCAGCTTCTTAGAATTGTTTCCTACCCTGTATCTCTCCCCTCACCTCTTAAGTCCTTTCTTTATATGATCATTGTAAAATACTCAAGTCTGGATTTTTTTTTTTTGTTATTGATCATATCTCTTTATACCAGAAAAAGTTTAAAATGTGGCTATTGTTTTCCTTTTTATTAAAGTAATGTTAGTTTACCACACTGTGGGTTTCAGGTGTACAATTTCTCACTTCCGCAAGTATACATATCACATCATGCTCACCACCAAATGTCCAGTCTTCATCCACCTTTCCACCTTTCCCTCTTCCCCGTCTGGTAACCACCATTCTGTTGTCACAGTATATGACTATTTTCTTGATCAGTGCTCTGTTCCTACCTGTCATGTTTTTTATACGAGTATGAAATTATTTATCAAGAATGCATGAATGTGCATATATTATTAAATTTTCTTTCTAGCAAAATGAAAGACACTGAATATACTGAAATGGAAAAGGTTTGTTTTGAGCAGTAATATGAAAGTTGATTTATTTTGTCTGACCACTTAGAAACCAGTGGATATCAGTTTGTTTATAATTAGTTCAGCCTTCAATGTAGATTTTGTTTTACTTTTTAAAACAGGAACTATAGATATTTTCAGGATTTTTAAATACTTAATACCGGTACATAGTTGTTTATTTGAAACTCTTGGGGGCCAGTTGTGTTTCAGTATTTAGAGTTTTTCATTTTTCAGAAAGCTTAAACAGAAGCTTATACTTCGTATTACGTAACTTCTCACTTGGGTTTGGTCCAGTAACCTAGAATGAATGTTTAACTCTTCACTTGAAGTGTATTAGTTAAGGGCTAAATACAGTCTCATAAGCTCAAAACAGGTTTCAGTGTATTTGAGTTTGCTGTAAACTTAAGAAAAATGTTAGATGTTTCAGACTTTGGGATTTTGGAATTGCTAACTCAGGAGCTATACAGCTTTATTTGGTTTTTAAAATGTTAAATTTTTTTTATTATATTTTTAGTATTGTTTGGCTAATAGAGTTACCAGGATGCTGCTTATCACAAACTAATGTATAAAATCCCTTTCTGAGCCTATGACTGTTTATAAACATAGCCTATTAATTATGAGCAAACCAGTGCATGATAACAAATAGTCATCGCTGTTAAAAAAAGAAAAACTTTGGCATGTTTTCAGTAATGCTCAGTCGACACTTTATTATTCTATATTGATTTTACCTAGTACTCTTTCATTACTATCAGGCTTTAATTAAAACTTGTAACCTTTGAGATTAAAAAGACGACCTTTGACTTAGCTAAAGAAAGAAAGGTTTGATTTAAAAATTTTTTTTAAGTTTGTGTCTTAGTAGATCAACATCATTAAATTTCTTTCTTTACTTTTCCTTTGCTCTTATGATTTTACTATTTTGAAAAAGTGTCTTTTTTTAAAGTTTAAATAATAGTTTGTGTATGTTCAACTATGAGGTAAATACAATATTGAAACTTGTTAGTTGTTTGTATGTACTTATGAAATAAAAAACAATTTCCTTTAGCTTACAGAGTTTCCTTACAGGAAATTTGAAGGTAAAGATGCAGCTGAATTTGCAATGCTGTGTATTTGTGGCATCACAAGTTTTGCCAGCAAATGTATAAGCTCTTATTGTATACACTTAACCTTTGAAGTCTTGGTTTCCTTAATTGTAAAATGGGGGTAGTAACAGAACCTGCTTCATAGGAGTATTAGGATTAAAAGAAATAGGTAACATAAAACACTTAGCATAAAGTGTTATAAAGGTTCAAAAAATTGTTACTATTATATTTTTTTCTCAAGTGCAAAAAATAACATCACATTTAAACTTTTCTTTTAGATGTGCTGAAAGACATTATGATACCGCCAAATTTAACTGCAGAGGTAGGTATAAACGTACTTTATTGTGTAATTTAAAATCAATAGAATAAATCTTACTGTATAGTGTGTATACAGTGAGTATAGTAAGTATAGTAATAGTGAATAATGTAGATTATTAAATGAGATAAATATCTTTAAAATGGCCTTAGAAAAATTGAAAAATTAATTTTGCTGTTGTGTTTTGGGAAACAAGTATCGCATAAATCTGCCAGTAGTGCTAGGAAGACTAAATTGCAGAATAGACTAAGAATTAGGAGAAATTCCTAGACTAACAGTAGAATAAGGAAGAAATTATATCTGCTGTTTGAGGCATTTGGAGTAATAGTAAGGGATTATAGTGAGAATAGAACAATTTAGGAGCATGACCTCTGGAAGGTGGAACTACAGATAAGATAGACTTGATTGGTGAGAGCAGGGAGCTGTTTTAAATGGGTTCTTATCAGGTATAGTAAATTCTATCTAAGAGCCCACAAAAGCTTTCACTTGTATTTGTGAGACTCCTTGAAGTCATAAGAGCTGTAGAGTTGAGAAACTGCAGATGCTGCTGTGATAATCAAAATGAGAAAGAGGGTGCCAGGAGTTGTAGATTGATTTATTTGCCGTTGATCCCTCACAGAAATCAAGGATGGACTTTCAAACAGTTGGTTTGAGTCAGAAGCACTAATGCTGTGAGCCAATATAAATTCATTAAGAATCTTTCTTTTTTGGTGAATTTAGGTTACTGCTTACTAGGCAAAGCATGGTGAGGTTGAGGTTTATCTAGTTTAAATAGACATTTAATGGATTTTTCTGGGCATATTTTTGTGTCAGTGAGGAAATGAGGATAGAATGACAATAAGTAGTTAGGCAGAGGAGTCAGAGCTGTAGTGGTAGTCATGGTCTAAGGAGAGAGCTCTACTGACACACGAATGAGCTGGATTGTACCCTGTACCACAATATGAATAGGTTGGCTGAGGATATAAGACCTACTATTTTTTTTAAAAGATTTTATTTATTTATGCATACAAGCTGGGGTACAGGCCAGAGGCGTGGGACGGCGAGAAGGTTCACCAGAGTGGGGAGCAGAACAGGCAGATGGACGGAAATACACTGCTGAGGGGAGCAGTGGGCGAGGCAGGAGAGGTCTGCTGCGCCATGTGGGAATCTCCCTGGCCGGGCATCGAACTTGCGTCAGCAGCTGCGACAGCTCCACAGTGCAGCGCTTAACCGCTGCGCCACCAGGGAGGCCCATAAGACCTACTTTAGACATGGTTAGATGACATAGACTAATTGGGTACATGGATGTCAATTGGGATTTTTAAGAATCTTAACAGAGTGGAATTGAGGTAGAGTGCAATAACGTAAAATTTAAGTTAATCTTTTTCCAGTCTGGTTTCTAAGCAAATTTATTTAAAATTCAACTCTAGACTGTAGGGAAGAGGAAGTTTTGGTTACTTAATAATTCATGTGAAAGGACCTGAAACAACATTTAATCAACTTTACTGCAATTACTTTTTACAAGTAAGTGTCTTTTGTAAGTGCCTTTAAGGCATTGAGTATACAACATTAAGGTGTGCAAAGACCATCCTTAAAAAGCGTATTAGCATTTTTATTTAATATAAACTGTAAAATGCAGCCCTTTCCATTGTTGATTTTTTAGCAGTCCATACTTTATTTGGGATATATGTTTTGTGATGATACAAGTCTTATTACTCCTTTGTTAGAAAATGCTGTGAGAGCGCTGACAAGAGGCCCACCAGATGTTTTATTTTAGGTTTATCTCCATCTCTGTTATGTTGTGACATGTGCTAATTCTCCTTAGCAGTTTCCTTCTTCATAAAGTAGCAGGGAATAATACTTGACCTCACTGTCTAATGAATAAGTTTGAGTTAATTATAGATGATTTTCTATTCAAAAATCAGCAAATTATCAGATAATAACTAAATTTTTCTTTAGAGTTCTGTTTTTTAAATATGTGTTAAGCTTGTGCAACATTTTTGACGTTAACCTACTTTTAATAAACAATTTAGGAGAGATTTCTTATTCTGAGGTTATCTTTTTAATACAGTTGCACAGTATCCTTTTGAAGACCATAATCCACCACAGCTAGAACTTATCAAACCCTTTTGTGAAGATCTTGACCAATGGCTAAGTGAAGATGACAATCATGTTGCAGCGATTCACTGTAAAGCTGGAAAGGGACGAACTGGTGTAATGATTTGTGCATATTTGTTACATCGGGGCAAATTTTTAAAGGCACAAGAAGCCCTAGACTTCTATGGGGAAGTAAGGACCAGAGATAAAAAGGTAAGTTACCTTTGATGTTTATTCTTTTAGAGATCTCTTTTGAGATAGTTATCATAACTTCATGTGAATATTTTACTATAGTTAATCATTTTTAAAATCAGGAAGGTCCTCTTACAGTTTAGCTTTTTTTTTTTTATTATTCAACTTCAAATTAGAAACTTAAGAGATTTTACTTATCATTTAGTATTGGGTCGTATTGATTTCTGGTTCCTGTTTTTTTTTCCTCATGTTTTATTTGTCTCTGTAATTTTTTGGAACTATACTAAGGATGCCAAAGTACTATTTACTGGTTTTAGTTTACAAAATTGAATCATGCATAATTTTGGTGAATTTTGATTGTGGTAGATTGTTTTATACTTCTGTATATTGTGTGTACCCTATAATGATAGCGCTGTAATGAATTTCATGGTATAGGACCTGAGATGTTTACTTTGGATCATCCCTTCATCATCTAAAGGGAAATAATTGCTTTTAATGAGTAAAAATTTAGAAGGTACATTGTTCTACACTTAAGTGAATAAATGCAGAGCAGCAGCAGCTCAGGAAAAAAAGAGATTGGATTGGAAGAAGACTATAGAAAAATAGGTCAAATTATAAAGTACAGTTACAGAAGCAGTGGTAGAAATATAAAACAAGGTTGATGAACAGCAGAAAAATATTTTGATAGTGGGGAAAAAGTCAGGTGAAAAGAATTTAAAATAAAAATGGAAAGGTGTGGGTCCTCCCTGGTGGCACAGCGGTTAGGTGCTGCGCTGTGGAGCAATCAGCATCGGTGATGCGAGTTAGACGCCCGGCCAGGGAGAATCCCACATGGTGCGGCGGACCTTGCCTGCCTCGCCCGCTGCTCCCCTCAGCAGTGTATTTCAGATCTGCCTGTTCTGCTCGCCACTCTGTCGCTGGTGAACCCTCTCTCTGCCCCACACCTCTGGCCTGTACCCCAGCTTGTATGTATGAATAAATAAATCTTAAAAAAAAAAATGGAAAGGTATGTAACGTGGATCCAGAACACTGGATTTAAGCTAATGGCTCTTAAGCTGTTTGTTATATACCTTTTAGAAATACGTTGAAAACTATAAATACTCTCCCACAAAAAAATGTATATGATGTACATTAGCACAAAACTTGGCTTGCAGTTTTTAATTGCACTGAAAATTATTTTTTTTAACATAGAAGGTAAAAGACACTTTTTGTAAGAATTATGTCATATTTTCGTTGTCATGTAAAAATCTTTAGGGTGATGAATAAGTTTAAGTGGTGCAAATTAACCAAAATTAAGCTTTAGTTCTGTTCAATAGTAAATTGTAATGAAGGGCTGCTATTATTTAACTTTTAAATAACATATCGAGACTGTGCCATTGTCTTTGACTCGGATAACTTTTAGGTCATCTTTGATAATCAATTTTGGCTTTGTATTTGATGAAAAGAGGTGCTGAAAACCCTATCTTAGGAAAGAACAAAAGAGCTAATGGAATCTATAGATTTTTTTGCCAAATGGAAGTAAGCTGGTGTCAAGAAATAAGAATTCTCTAAGACTCTTCACACAAATTCATGTTGCATCATTTTCTTTAATTTCAAGTTAATGAGCTCATTCTTTGGCAATATCCTGACATAATGCTATGTTATAAAGAACAGGATTATGACTCCACATTTTAGTTTTAAGATTTAGAAGTTAAAATCTGTAAACAAGTTTTTATTTTATCTAGTTAATAGCAGTCAAAATTCTGATCGTAGACTCTGTCTTCTGAAAGCCCATGAACTGATGTGTGGCAAAGAACTTGATATTTGCTCCCACTTCTCGACAAAACTTCTTGAGAAGTCCCTGATTGTTTCTTGGCTTTCATGAATTTGGCAACTTTCACAGCACATTATTTCATGACAAATCCTTTGCACAGGCTATGTCTGATTCAAGACTTGCCACTCATAAAGCAGTAAAATACTTTCATAATAGATAAGATTTCTCTCAGGATTGATTGTGAAGTGTTGCATTCCAGTGTATAGTGATGAACAAAGCAGTGAGTCACAATGACAGTCTACCAAAGCAGCAAAACCATACTGTTATTCCAGGTACTTAAGTGTGTGTATGCTCTGTCTGTAGAATATTGAGATTTCTTCAGGACTTTTTTTTGGGGGGCGCAAAGAAACGTCACCTTCTTGAAAATGTTCATGTCCTACAAAATTTCCTAAAAGAATCCAAAATTGGAATCTGATAAAAAGTAGTAAGTAGGTAAATTGAGTTATATGTTAAAGGAAAATGTGGTATTTTAAATCCTTGTATAACTTTGTTGTTTTAGGAAAAAATGTCACTTTTTTTTTTTTATAAAATTGTGATAGAGATACTGCAATAGCTGCCTTTTCTTTTCCAATCTGCAAATATATTTGACCATTTCTAAGGGATGTGTCATTACCATATTCAACTGTGTGACTATTTTGTTTGCTTGGTGTCTCAGTGAACAGCCTTGTAGGTGCTTTAATCAAGTAATTTGAGTTGGGGGAAATTAAAAATTTTTGCAATGGTCTAGACTTCTAGCCTTTTCTAACTAAGTTGTGATCTCACACCTTCCATACCTTTCTTTCCTCCCTGTTAGACTCATCTACTGTCCATACATGTAGGTTGATTTTTGATGTTGGTGCTTCCTCAAAATAGCTGGCTATTTGTTTCTGATAGTGAAAATCATCCATTAAGAAGTACTTGGAATACTTAAGAAGTATTCCATCCCCTACCATGTTGAGGGAGAAAGGTAAAATTCAAGGATATTTAAATTTTTTTTTGTTTGTTTCCATTTAGCATTTAAGAGAAGTTTCCATAATAGAAAAGTAAGGGCATATTTTAATTTGTCAGAGGGAAAATATTTTAGTCATCACAATCTGGTAATATTGTCAATTCTGTTTCTCTCAAGAAGGAAAACGATATTTGATGAAATGGTAAGCCTGAAGGATTGTGAAATAGGACCAAAGTTGAAAAGATGTCAAGAGAAGTATTTATGAAAATAAAATGTAAAACCTGTAGGATGAAATAGTACCTACATATCAGCAAAACTACTCTCTCTAGGCATAGCATACCCTCCAGGTTGGGGTTTCCCACAAGTGAAAGGTGATGATGGGCTAACAGTAAATAGAAAATGGAGGTTTTTACATACTGTTCAGGATGTACTCAGTAAAATATGTTTAGTTATTATAAGATATGAAAACTCACAGTTAGGTAATTTAACCAAAGTTGGTCTCTCTTAGTATTTTGCAGTCTATACAAAACAGTGAGATCTGCTGTGGTTAACTCATGGTTAGTTAATATTCCTAGGCCGTATTTTTGGATGAATTACATAGAGGTCTAAAGGAGTATCCTAAAGTGCTCCTACCTTTATCCCTGTTTGTTTAAAAAGGTGAAAAGAGAAGAGTGGGGGTGGGAACAAGGAGGGGAGGGGTCACATTGGTTTATGGTAAAGGACTATGGGTGTTTTGATGGTGGGGGTGGAATGGTAACATATACCTGAAGAGGTGGGATCCTGTATTTCTGAATGCTATATGGTGTTGTTAACCAATGTTGCTTCAATAAAGGAAAAGAAAAAAAAGCAAGAAGGAATTTATGAGCAGATATTGTTGGCAGAGTTGTCCATGTTCATTGTAGGTTGAAACATATAGTCGATAGAAATGTTTTTTTAAAAATGTTTACAAGAACATTTCTTATTCAGTTGATGACAAAACTGAGCTCCCAAAAGATTAAGTGCTTTGATCAAAGTTATATCCAGACAGTTAATGACAGCATTAAGAGTATAAAATTTGAGTCTTCTGATGTGCTGTTGAATTTATTTCGACACTATCAAGTCCACAAGTCCTAGAACTGTGAAAGAATTTTGAAACCAATCATAATTAATCTCTGTAAAGGTCAGATTCTCCTGAAAGATCATGTAATGTAGAGGAAATTGGCCTATTTAAATAAGTCTTCTCAGTTTATACCCCTTTTGCAGATGCTAGCACATTTTGTGACCCCTAATTAAGTAGAATGAAAGACAGCTTGAGGTTGTTGGCTTTATAAATATAATACTGCATTCTCTATTAAAATCTTTAAAATTTAATTGCCTTAAAACTTACAAGTATATTACATTTTTACCTAATGCTTAGAGGACTAGTGAAATAATGTGTTTTTATCTTTTATTGAACATAATTAATTTCATCATAAGAAAACTTAGCTGATCATGCCAAAGTTGTTATACAACTATGGAATTCTATCATCCAAAGTAGTTTTATTCTTGAAACATTTGCTAACAGATTTATCCTCTTGTGAGTATTTACTTTTAGATCGAGTGTGGATTTTCATTTTTATAATTGTGAAGAGCTATTACTAGAGATACTACATTTTATCCATTTTTCATTATTATAAGTTTTACTAGAACTGTTTTAATGTTGTTTTGCTTGTATTCTTAATTTTAATTATAGAGAAACATTAAGAAGCTGAAGAAAATTTTGTTCTGGTGACATTTGTATAGGAGCAGAATGTTTCTTCTACTCCTCTTCCCTCTCCTCCCCCTCCCATTTGTTTTGAAAAAAGAGGAGCCAGTTGTCATGTTTTGGTGAAGAATTTGTAGACTTTGCAGAACTATACTAAAAGTAATCTGGCGAGTCTTGACATTTCCTCAGCAGACTTGGTACAAATTAGATGACGTGGTGGGTGCCAGCTCATCATAAAATATGTCATAATGTTAGTAATGGCCAAACAGTATTTTAGGTTTTGAATTTTGCAGAGAAATAAAGGTACAACTGACAATCTCCTATGAAGAAGAATTTTTTTTAAAAGATTTATTTATTTATGAATACAAGAGCTGGGGTGAACGCCAGAGGTGTGGGGGTAGGGTGGGTGAGAGGATTCACCATAGACAGAATGGGGAGCGGAACAGGCAGACTGACTGAAATATACTGCTGAGGGGAGCAGAGGGTGAGGCAGGAGAGGTCTGCTGTGCCATGTGCGAGGCTCCGTGGCTGGGAATCGAACTCGTGCTGCAGCCAAAACTCATGCCGCAGTGGCTGCTGAAAGCTTCATAGTGCTGAGACTTAACCCCTTGTGCTACCAGGGAGGCCCAAAAAGAGTGTTTTTTGGCATGGTATAAATGCTTGAGAGAAGACTCTTAACTTTTTCAATAATTTATAAGAAGGGCAACAATGTTATACTGCCCTAGAAGTCATTCTTTGCCTATTTAATCCTTTTACTTTATGAGCATATGGCATATTATTCCAAAGCAAACTGTCTCTTCCATTCCCACCTCCCACTTGTGAACGCTTCATGTACCATAATTCCTGGATTGGTTCTCTTCTAGTCCTGTGTCTCAAACTGTTCATATCTATATTTATGATTCAGAATTATATGCATTATTTATTGTACATATGAATAAGAATTAAAACATTCCATGAATGGTTGTAAATATGTATTTTGAAATAAATGCCTAAATTTATGGATTTAAAGATGGAAAGGGAGTTTACTTTTATTAAACTTTAAGCACCAAAAATTTGAGCTTATAAATTTTTTTGTATTCAAAGCAACTACTAGAAATAAAGGTTCTATATATTATGGTCCATGTAAATAAGTTCACTAGCTTTCTTTTTTTAAAAAAAAAATATTTATTTGTGCATACAAGAGTTGAGGTTTAGGCCAGAGGATTAATCCTCTCATGAGGATTCGTGAGAGGATTCACCAGAAAAAGAGTGGGGAATGAACAGGCAGATTGACTGAAATACACTGCTGAGGAGAGTAGTGGGTGAGACAGGAGAATTCTGCTGTGCCATGTGGGTCAGCTCCCTGGCTGGGGATCGAACTCATGCTGCAGTGGCTGCTGATAGCTTCATAGTGCTGAGATTTAACCCCTTGTGCCACCAGAGAGGCCCCTCATTAGCTTTCTTTAATGACGACTTAAGTAGTATAGAAATAACGAAATGCTAACTTTATTCTAAGTGAGCCCAAGAAGAGGGAATTTTCTAGTTTCTCTAGGAATGAATTTTTATATCCTAATCATATTATCAGGTTATTTTTTTCTAGTCTCTTTACTAATTTTTCCTTATGATAACCTAATGAAAATTTCTCTTCACTTAAAATAAGACCTAATTATTTTTATTTGAACTTTTTCAAAAAGCTCCTAATTTAAGATTCTTATTTTTTCTGACATATTAATTCTTCTTAGCTAAACTGTGTTACTTTGGTATGGTATTTAAGGCCTTTTATCAAATCTACACATTCATAAAATTGTAAGACTTTTGTATCTTCATCTTAAAGATCAATCTTCTTTATGTAGTAACTCAAAACTGTATCTCTTAACCTCAAATAACAGTGCTCTTTCCATTGTACTGTGTTTTCCTATCCAAATTACTTTTTTTATTATTTTGATCCCTAAAGGAAAAATAGAAACTTAAAAAAGAAAAAATAAGCAGCTGCATTATAATGTATTAGAATTCTTTCAGTTTCAATTCACAGAAAACCGACTCAAAATAACTTAAAAGGAGACATTTTATTGGTTTATATAACCCTAAAGCTCTGGCCTAGATCTAGATGCTTAACAGATGTCAGGAATCTTTTTTTTCTCAACTCTCTCCTTTCTTCTGTGTATACTTTATTTTCAGGCAGGGTCCCTGCAAGTAATGGTTAAGGTGTGATTCCAGGTTTATATTCTGTCTACTTTAGCAACTTCGATGGGAAAATATATACAATTTGAGCAAAAATTCTAGATTATGGTATGAATATTTTGTTTACTTGGAATATGGCATGTGCCCAACCTTAAAGAAAATATTTGAGCTAGAGGCTTGGGACATGTATCTGAAGGTGTCTGTCCCCCACGCGCAGCCCCTTCCCTCCCCCCCGCCCCCCCCCCCCCCCCCCCCCCCCCCCCCCCCCCCCGCGCCCCGCCCCACCCAGAATTGTTGCTTCGCAAAAGACAAAGGATACTGTGCTGAGAGAAAAATACCAGTTGTTGGCTTTACATTATTTTCAAGGATTCTGTGGTTCATGTACCACTATTTAATATATGTTATAATTTGTTTCATAGAACTGAAGGACTGTAATACTCTAAATTTTGGAGATTCTTTGTAAATGAGAAAAATAAGAGCTCAAAGGTGTTATGACTGCCTTCAGATCATATAAGTTAGTATGTGAGATATTGATAAAATTTAGGACACATAGGTGTTTGAGAATTAGATTCACATTTAGATTCAGATCCTGGTTTTGAGCGAGATGATTATGTGCACTGGGACTTTTTTCTTATTTTTAAAGTAGAAATAATTGTATCTATCATAAAAGTCTTGATAGTGTAGGATATATGTAATATGTCTGACACATATCTTAATATACAATAACTATTGTTATATGTTGCCATTGGATTAATAATCGGTTCTGAATCATGTCTTCCTTTGTTGAATTATTTTCATGTAATCTTACTGTGATCATTGTGAACTGTAGATTTCAGAGCAGCAAGCAAACTCTATTATGTTAAAACATCTGCATTATTACTGAGTTTAAAAGTGCCAGTAAAAAGTTCAATGAAATAGAAAATTACTTTTTAAACTGAGTTATTTAGATTGTGAATTTATCATAGAGATGATCTGAGAGTACTGATACACAGAGTATGAATGAAACATTATATACCTTGTTTTCTGGTATCTAGGTAATACTCAGTTCTGGTAGTAGTATGGCGATATTCTCGGTTTGAAAAATGGGTATAACTAGTTTAAGTTTCTGCTGTTTAAGAGATTAATCACATACACCAGATTTACATAAAACAACTCAGGACAAAATTAATGGTTCATTCAGCAATACATAAGAAAAATACAGGTTTCCAAAGGAAATTTGAGACCGACAGAGTATCAGTATCAAAGCATATTTATAGCAATAAAACATAAAACCAGATCATGAAAGTCCCTATATTAATAAAAGATACATTTCACAATGAAGATGTAGACAGTTGTGAACTATTATGTATTAAACATAATATCAAAATACATTAAGAAAAAGCTGGAAGAAATGAAAAAATTTATAGAAAAGCGTTTATAGTAGAAACCTTTAATGTACTTTGAGATCAAGAAGATAAGTGATTTAAATAATACAATAAAAATAACATATAGAATGTGTCTTTTTTGATCAGCCACACCACAGTTACCAAGATAAAGACTTCATTAGGCCAATCACAGGAAAAATCTCCTCTTTAATAGAAATTTATAAATCCCATTTCTTGATTGTAATTCAGTATAAATTAAAAAAATAGATTGAAAATAAGTTTAATTAAACCAGATCAACCATTTGGAAATTTAAAATCCATCTTGGGGTGAGGAGGAAATATAACTTCACATTAGATAATATTAAGATAATAACAATTGGGGGAGAATTATTAATAAAGATGAAAGTATAAATGAGTAAATTAGCAAACCATTTAAACTAATAAATCCAAACACTATGAAAATGCTAGTAAAATCAATACATCTCTTTAAAATTCAATAAAAGGAAAAATAAAAGACAACAAAAATGAGATGTCAGGTTTGAGAAAGGAGCTAAAACTATTATGAAGATAACATTAAAAATTATATTAAGGACCATGCTAATGATTTTGAACATTTCCACAGGAAACAGACAATTTTAAATAATGTTAGCATAAATACTTCAATATGAAACCTTAGTAATCATTCAAGAATGAAATGTATAAATGCCTTCTAGAAGTACCTGGTCTGGGCCTCCCTGGTGGTGCAAGGGGTTAAATTTCAGCCTGTGAAGCTGTCCGCAGCCACTGCAGCGTGAGTTCGATCCCAGGTCAGGGAGATTCCCACATGGTGCAGCAGACCTTTCCTCCCTCACCTGCTGCTCCCCTCAGCAGTGTATTTCAGATAATCTGTCTGTTCTGCTCCCCACTCTGTCTCTGGTGAATCCTCTCACCCCACCCTCCCACACATATACCTCTGGCCTATACCCCAGCTCTTTTATGCATAAATAAATAAATCTTAAAAAAAAATGTACCTGGTCTGAAATGCATTTCAGGTGACCACTATCAAACCTGAAGCATCAAGTACTTGTTGTCTAAATTAGTCCAGGTGTTTGAAAACATATAAAACTTCCCAGGTGACTGCTTGTTTAATCCTTATACCTTAACCTGATAAAGGTAGCATATTTACAAAAGCAGAAAGTGCAGTTTAGGGGAAAAGAAAAATTTCAGTTTGGCCAAAAATTAACTGTCTATGCAAGGGAGTTGTAAGAGGTAAGAGTAAAAAAAGAGTTGGACTGACTTGTATATTGTTTTGGGTGATAAATTTGTTCTTTTGGGGGTATGCTCTGAGAAACTAACATTTTGAATTAATTGATGATGGCATTAATTTCATACTTTAATAAAACTGAATAAATTGGAGAATAAATAAATCAAAGATGGATACCAATTGGCTATTTAAAAATTGCAGGAGTTGACTGAATCAGAGTGACCACAGAAAACCAGAACTGGTATTTCAGAGTAAAAGTAAGGGTTTTGACATCTATAAAGACATCTAGGAATCCAGTATGAGCATTCTACTTGAGCTTACCCTCTGCTTCAGTATGTATGTGTACACATGTGTGTTCGTGTGTATATATGCTTGTGGTCATGTGTGCATAACATGCACACACATAAAAATTCTATGTAGTTGATATGCTGACTGATAATACCAATCTCTGTCTTTACTCTGCTACTTGGACTTTTGCTGTAGTCCTGCAATTCCCTCACTTTTCTCTTTAGTAACCCTGTGTATATTGCTGCTGTCTCAGATGGTTTTTCACTATAGTGGGTAGATGATGACTGCAGCATAGTGAGTTGAATACAAACTCTGAAGCTGGACTGCCAGGGTGAAATCCACTTCCATTACTATAAGATGTATAATTTCATCTCATCTTTAAAATGGCATTACCAATAATGCTATGTGTGTATTAAATATAAAAGCATTTAGAACAATGCAAAGGAACATGGTAAGAGTTCAATAAGCAACCTTGGAATTAGAAGAGGTTTCAGGTTCAGATGCTGGATAAAATGGTAAATATCATTGATAAAAATAACAGGGTTGGTTTAAGCAAAAAATATATAAAAGCTTCAGTTTTTGGATATGTTGTGTTTTAAGGGCTCTTGAGATGGCCAGATAGAAGTGTCAGGCCGAGTATTGGAAATTTTGAACTGGGAGATTGGTTTGTAGTCATATTGAGCATAAACATATAATATTAATAATTAAACTCCTGTGATAGATGGACCTGATGTAAAGAAGATATAGCTAAGACCAAATTTTTTGAGATGTAACTGCATTTAAGGACAAGAGAGATAGCCAGTGAAGATCTAAAAAAACTTACAGATGTGTCTTATGACGGAAACAGGGAATTTTCAGAATACAGCAAAAAAAAAAAAAGAAAAAATGAGTTAGGATGGGATTAGGAAAACAATAAGAAATTTGGTTGTTAATAAAACACTAATGACCATTAACAGATCAGCCTCATAGTAATAGATTTCCATGTTGTTAAAGAGTAGAGGCTTATCCTTTAGAATTTACTCTTATATAGAGGGAGAGGGTGGATTTTGAGAGATATGGGGAGAGTTTGGGTTTTTGGTCTTTGAATTGTTAGCTTATTTTGTATAAAGGATAAGGGTTACCTGAACTGTTTATTAGGAGGAGGTAAGTGGAGAAAACAAAGATGAATGCTAGAGAAGTGATAATTAATAGAGCCAAAGTAGAACCCAGGTAAACATGAAGAAGATATTTTATAAAATATCAGGAGTGAAAAGATTTTAAAATGAGAAGAGGAAATTTTGTGAGTGCTCATCTTGGATGACTTCAGGGTTCCCAGTAAAATTGGAGTAGAATTTATTAAAGGATGATGTCTGGTATAAGCTAGAAAGAGGTAGTGTGTACAAAGTGCTGAAGTTATTTTTGTCAGGAGCTTATAAGTGTGTACCAGAAGAAAACTATTGAATGGTAGAGATTTGGAATAGGTGAAGATTGAGTGTTGTTAGTGGAAAAGGGAGTTGAAAGAAATATAGTGGGAGGAACACCAAATAGCTACCTGAGTCTTTCCTCCTAGTCTGTGAACTTGAGTAATGGCTGCTTTTGAGATGATATCCAGAAATGGTGCTAAATTGGCCTGAAGAGTGCTATGTGTAGCTAAAATTAGAATGTTTTGAAAGTTAAATTTGAGGGAAAACAGTTGAATATAAGCAATTTTCTTCATCATTAGTGGAAAAGGAAAATCATTAGTGGCAGAGAGTAGATTGGCACCTTTGGGATATAGTTATAGACCAGTGTTGCATAAAAGTTCTTGGTTAGAGTATAAAACTGATTTTATTAGTCTTAATTAAAATACGTTTTTGAAAACATAGTTTTCAAAATTTCCAACAGCTTTTAAAGGTCAGTCCTTTTTTCATATATATAAACTTGATCAATAAAATGTTCATTTATAGATTTTTAAAAGGATACATATTTTAAATTAAATCTTCATATTCAAAATACTATAGTTAAACATGCCCATAAATCACAGTTTCAGTATATACATTCAGAAATATATTTGAAATGTTATAAATTACCTTGTCGGTTTATTGTCAGTTTAACAATTTTACTTCAAATCCTGGATTATAGCATGATTCACTATATTGTTAAATAAATTTTAGTTACGTGTGTATGAGAGACAAGAATAGAATGAAGAGGACATATTAAGATCTATAGTCCATATTCATTTGTGCCTTCCAATTTTTTAGTTTCTCTTAATCTGGACACATTGAATTTGGGGTGCTGTAATTTAACAGATCGGTAAGAATTTCTAAGTCAAAATACAGAAGCCTAATTATATTTAATTTGACAGCAAAATGATTAAATTTGCATTTTTTTGGTTTTTTCTTGGAATTGTGTAATTTTGGTTCAGCTAATGTTGGTCTATAAATTATTCACCCAGTGTTGACAACTAGTAGATTCAGACATTCTCTACACATTTGCTTAGCCCTTTTTTGGTAAAGATTAATTGGGTATGTAAACACCTGTACTCGAGATAATGCTACTAATCTTTGCTACTTGGGATAAAGTAAAACTTTTGAAAATCTTTTTATTATGACATGCAAACTTACATCACAAGAGGAGATAGACAAAAATATCATCATTCTAAACCCAGCAGGTTATTTGACAGCTTGTCTACTTACAGACTTGTAGTTATTTAAAATGAAAAAAAGAAATTGTTTAATTTTTGACTAGATAAAACATTCACATAGTTCAAAAGATTTCTTTCCACCCCATCTTCCATCTGCCATTTCTCTCAATCTGTTTTGCAACTCTGTATTTTATTTTGATGAATATGAATGACAAATCGTTGGCTGAAGAAGTGACATTAAATGATGTGGTATAATAACTCATTTTAAGTTTAAATACTCTTTAAACTCAATTTTTAGCATTGACTTTTGTAGTAACTCATCAAGTAATACTCTTCTATTACTGATCTTCAATAAAAATACAGAGAACTAAAATTTCAGCTCTCCCAAAGTTAAAACTTAAATATAGTTAGAATTTCAGAAACTGTTAGTATTTGTGAAACATTTTGTAGTTTTAACATGCTTTTGTGTAATTGCATTTGGTGTTGGAACCTCATGAGAATATTGTGAAGAAGGTGGGTACACATTATTGTCTTTATTTTCCTCAGGATACAAATTGTAGTTTGTATTTTGACTGTCAGCATTTAAATCAAATCTACAGACCACAAATTGTATGGGCTTTTCACTGTGATCAAAATCTTAAATCATTTGTCCTAATTTGAAATGACTTCATCTTTTGACTTTGTTATATTTTAATTGTAAAAAAAATCATGCTAACAAAAAAAAAAAAACTGTGAATACTACAGTGAATACATACATACCTGCCATCCTCTTTAAACTCAAATAAATGTACTTTATACTTTTCAGTAGAGAGATGTAAGGTATTTGTGTCCAGAGCTTTTAACACTTTGGGAGATTTAGAAGCCAGTAGTAACTTAAAGAGAAGTATTACAAATTCTTTTTCTCTTGAGCATACTTGAGATATTTTCATGTTATTATTTGTCTTATACTTCGAAGTTAAATGCTTGAATTTTTCTGAAGTCACATGTAATTAAGAAATCTTAAACAAGTGCTTGACTGCCTCCTTTTCTAAGGAACTTTAGTGATTGCATTGCTACACACATAAGACTTTTTTTCTTTAGATAAGTCAGGATCCCCTTTTAAATACCTTGGAAATTATATATGTTTTTAGCATTTATAATACTTAAACTTTTAGAATCGTGTTTCCCTGGTTTCTTAACAAAGATACATATAGCTTGGGGACCTCTGTAATTACCTCCGTTTAAGATTATTGCTTGCATTTATGTAAGGGGCACAGTTCTGTTTTGTTGGCAGCTTCACTTCTTTTCTGTTGCTATTTCTGCCTCTTAAAAAGGCAGTATGTATTTGTGTAGTTTGCCAATTCTGATGATGCCTTTGCCTGGAAAATAGGTAACCAAGTTTGTAAGGAGTTATGTGTTTAATAAGAGTCCATAAATCCTGTGGGGAACACAGTCAGTAAAAAGTACAGCTACAGCAAAGAGGCCTTTGACAGTTATTTTAGATAAGTGTTAGCCTTTACTTATTAGGTTCATGGGTCAGACCATTGTTGTGACCTTTGAATAGATGGGGGTGTTTTGATAATTGTATTTTAAGGGAGAAAAGTTATTCTGATATTTTTCTTGCATTCATGTTGCTCTGATTTACTGTTACTGAGTTAGATTTAAATATTAATCATTTAAGGTCATATTTCTAATGTATATGTATTATTCAGTGGTTACAACCCAGTTACCATAACAATTTAGTGAAATAACTATAATGGAACTTTTCTTTTGAATTTGGCTTTTCTTTTTTTTTCTGTCTACCAGGGAGTAACTATTCCCAGTCAGAGGCGCTATGTGTATTATTATAGCTACCTGTTAAAGAATCATCTGGATTATAGACCAGTGGCACTGTTGTTTCACAAGATGATGTTTGAAACTATTCCAATGTTCAGTGGCGGAACTTGCAGTAAGTGCTCTAAATTCTCGTCCTTCCGTATATTGGAATACTTAACATGTATAAAAGTTTATATAAAAATCTAGAAAGAAATTTACACTTAAAATGTATGCAGGAATATATATTTATAAATTATCCAAACTGATTAACTAGCTTGGTTGTTCAGCGCGTTGAGCTAAGGAACCCATGTCTTTGAAGCCAGATTATATTTATCAAAGAATATTCTGTGCTGTAATTACCAATGCAGCCTAAATTCTGATCAGATGATTAAATCACCTGTCCTATCAGTGATTCAGCATGAAAGGGATTTGTCAATTTACTGGTGTTGGGGTTGGGGCAGAGATCAATTCCTTAATATTTTAAGAAGACAAGCTAGTGATAGTAATATGACATGCACTATAAAAAGGAAAAGATAAAATGGTAAGACATGGTGACAAGCTGAAATATTGAGTGAATAAGGTTGTATCAAGGTGTAAATTGTTAAGAAAAACCTGAGTTAAGAAAAGATCTGAGTTTTAGTCTTAAATTTGTCATTAATGTACAGTATAACCTTAGGCACATCATGTACCTCTCTTTGTTTTTGCTCATCAATAAAATGAAGACATTTTGATAGCTGAAACTTCTAGATAAGTGCTAAGTAGAGATCATGCCATTGATGTCTGCCTCTGTTTACTTCTCTTATACTAATCTCTGTAAGCCTACCTTGGTCACCCTGATTGTACTCTTTATTTCCTCGTTATTGTTGGCCAGAGTTCCTGACTACCCTGATAGGAACCTTAATACCTGGTTATTCACGAGAAGATGACAGAAATCTTTCCAGTCCTAAAAAAGACCAGACCATTGCTGCTTTATTGTATACCATTTTTTTAAAATTAGTTTCTACCATGGAAGTAGTCGGTCATATTTTCATGCTTAAATATGTTTTATTTATTATATTTTGTAATTTATAGATGAGATATTACTTCAGTATTTCATTTCATGCCTCTAGTGATATCTCAGTAATGTTTTACAATTTGTTAGTGGTTTTAGTTTTTAAATTTTTTTGTATTTTTAAAATATTCACCTTTGACAGACACGTTATGATCACAGGTTAAGATCAGATCTTCCTTGATTCTTAGAACAACGCAACTATCAAAGACCACAGATTTATTAAGATAGCATGTTAAAGACTTCTGAGAGTCTCATTGGTGTTGTTATCTCATTGTAATTTTAAAAACTGCTGCATGGAAGGCACTGGGCTCTTAAGAGATGATTGACGACAGAAAGGTATAAAATATCAGTGAGATAATAAAGTAGGGAGAACACTTAGTCCAATAATCATATCTAGTATAATTTTTTTCACATTGACCTCTTACAGAAATTGTCTATTAGTTCTGTCCTGCCTGGCTGTATTTAAATGGTTTTGTTTTTGGCTTTTGTTTTTTTTCTTAGTATTACATTTAAACTTCACAAATTATTGATTACTGAAACTTTTTAAATATTTACTAATTTGCTAGTTGTCTATGCACTGTGATGTATGTAGTGAAATTGTATTATGGTCGTAGATGATATGTAGTGAAACTGTATTATAACTAATATAATTAAGTCAAAGGTTGTATGTATAAATGATAATTGGTATATTCAGAATAAGAAAAAGTTTAAGGGAGTTGCTAAATCCATTACTTTATTGAATATTGAAAAAGCATACAGTTTAGATTGGCATTTAAACTGAAGGGATAGGCAATAGGAGTAAAACTGCAGGCAATAAAACAAGAAATGTAGAGTCAGCAAAGAGAATAAGAAAGGAATGTGTAGCTGATTGACTGTTCAAGAGGACTCTGAATGTATGGGATATCAGACTTGTTTTGATAACTATTACATTGGCACTGATAATACTTGTGGCTTAACTGTGTTTTTAAAGTACAATTATATGGAAAGTGGTGTTTGCAAGAGTAAGGAAAATGGTGGAAAGGGACCAGTTATGTGATTTGCTTTAACTGCTTTAAGCCGCATGTGTTAGGGCACTCAAGTGGGATTTGATTAGTTTTTCTTTGTCACTTATATTTAAGTATTTTGTCAGAGTTGTTTTTTTTTTCCTAGTCTGGTGAATAATTCACAAAAGAGGCAAGAAGAAAGAGAAGTAAATCAGATTTGGTAAAATGATTGTTGTATTTTTGGCTTTAACATGTTTTAAATCGGGTGAAGCTGAGCTATTCATATGAAGATATCCAATGGGTACTTAAAAGTACTCTCTAAGGTACAAGTAAGATCTAGTATTTTGTGAAGCAGTTGGACAGAGATGGCAGTTAAGACTTTCATGTAAATATGGTGTGGGGCTAGGGAAGCTCAGGGAAAGCAGGTGAGGAATTCCTTAGGCACCAATTGGGTGGGCTGAAAGAGAAATCAATGAAGAAAACAAAAGTAGTGGCGACAACTTCTGCAAAGTTGTCAGAGCTTAACAGCCATTTTTTAATTTAATTAGTGCATTAGTATTTCTAAGTAGAGGAAAAATAATTCTATGTATCTAATATTTTATGTTATATATAGTATATAATAGATAATATTACCTGTTATACTGTATTAAAAATGTCAATAGAAGATGGTCAGTGTGAATTTGCTCTCAAGACTGTATCAGTACATATATATCCAAGAAAACTTAATCTGAATTTTATTTACTAGGTATGGATCTTGTCATTGTTTCAGAACATAATCGTATCAAAGGAAATATATCAGAATTATGTCTTATAAATAATCAAAACCATACTAATATTGGACTTAACGATAAATTAGGTCTCAACTATCTAAAATGAAATTCATGTTATAAATTATTTTCTTGAGTAATTGAATAAAATCTTTTCCTCAGGTTTATTTAAACTCCAGCTTACTTTCTGGGCAGGATTCTGAATAACACTGATTTGTAATTAGCTTATGAGTTGTTTATATTCTAAAATTCCTGAAGATACACATTCAGATGTAGTTTAATTGGAATATGGCTTAAACAGTTAATTTGCTTTTAAAGTCCTAAGGTCAGGATTATCAGATTCTGAATTAGTGGAGTTTGAGTTAATAAGATTAGAAGGCATTTTCATTGTGACTGATTTTTATCACAGCTTTGAAATCATGCCTTGTTTGCTTTTTCATGCTAGACTTCCTAGTAAAATCTTCAGTACCACTTTAAGTCTTATCAGATGTCTCATTGTACTTTGAATTTTAGTCAAGTAAGTGAAATTTGTTGACAGATTGTTAGTATGTCTCCCTATTTTTGGAGTGCCTTTTTCTCATCGTAAATGTCTCACAAATCTGTATTAGAATAATCCTACATGCTTATATCAGCCTATTACTTATGTGATTGTTGATACTGCTTTAGATACTGCATGGAAGAGTCATTAGGTGTTTATTAAACTAGAAATTCATGTAGCTTGGAGAAACTTTTGGCCTTGTTTTTTTTTTTCAGCTTTTTAAATTTTTTGTTTTTGTCATGTTGATAATGTGATGCTTTTCCTCCCATATTTAAATATGGTGATTTTGCTGCTAAGGGTTTTATGGTTGTTATAAATATATTTCTCATGCAATTTATGCAAGCTTATATTTTTATTTCTTAATTGTCTTGGCATGCTTCTTTCAAGACTCATGTCCTAACTTCTAAAGTTAATCACTGTCTTTTTAAGGAACTCTTGTTTTTTAACTCTTTAGCATACTACAAATGTACATATTGTTCAGGTAACTTAGATTTTCAAAGTCATAGCATCTTAAGATTCATGTCCCTAATTTCTATCATTAACATAAAGTATGAATGTGTTTAGGAATAGATTTTTAAAACAAAACATAAGCCTTCCCTTTCTACACTTAGAGTTTGAATTGTTAATATAAAAGGATACATTTTTTTGAGAAGTCATATTTTACCAGTTATTTTAAAATACACATGAGCCAAAGCTAAAATAGTAGTTAAAGAAAACAGAGAGTGTATTTTGTAGGGAGGTAAAAAGTGCTACAGTTTTCACTTGATGTCTGTTGCATTTCTTTGCAGACATCTCACATCTTCCTGTTTATCATGATGGTGACTTTATATACCTTTAAAAGTAAAATGTGCATTATGGTAAAATGAAGAATGTTTAATATTTTCATAAATATTGAGGCTTGTGTTTATGGAATTTGTTATAACTTAATTATAAATTATATTTTCTCTTGTGAGGATGATTTGTATTTTGTTACATGATAGAGGCTTTATAATACTAAAGTAAATATGTTTTAAAAGTTGCTTTATATGTAGTTCATAAAATGTGCCAAGAAGTTATTTTAACTTTTTAATTCTTAAGATAGTGTATGTAGTCATATGCCGTAATATTGACATTTTGGTCAACAATAGACTGCATATACAATGGTGGTCCCAGAATTCCTATTGCCTGGTGTTTTATTCTAGCAACAGCCTTACACATCTCAAGTTGTTTACTGTTTCTCTTGATAGCAATATTTTTCCTTGTGTTTGATTTGTTCATCATGTCCCCTAAGTGTATAAAACCCTGGGTGTGTGGTAGCCTTTGCCATCTAGGTTTGTGTGAGTACATTCTATGACGTTCACACAATAAAACTGTGTAATGATGCATTTTTCAGAATATCCCCGTTGTTAAGTCACGCATGACTGCTAGGATTTTTCGCATAATTTTAATGTTAATGTTTTGATTTTACTATTCTGCTAGAAGTCTAATATTGGAACCTAAACTGTTCATGAACTAGAACTGACTTTACCAGTATTATAACCTTCTAATGCTACATGCAGTATTATGTGTAGTATTAGAAGGTTAAAATTATGACAATTCTTGTGTTGGTTATATTTTTTTTACCCAGTTTATTCTTAGAATTTTGTTTCACATCAGGGTTACAGAAGCAGAATTACTATTTTCTGTGTATTGCTAATGTTAATCATAAAAATAGTTTTTAGCATTTCCTGTAAAATGATACTAATATGTATTTAACCATGCAGATCCCCAGTTTGTGGTCTGCCAGCTAAAGGTGAAGATATATTCCTCCAATTCAGGACCCACACGACGGGAAGACAAGTTCATGTACTTTGAATTTCCTCAGCCTTTGCCTGTGTGTGGTGACATCAAAGTAGAGTTCTTCCACAAACAGAACAAGATGCTAAAAAAGGTTTGCACTTTACTTTTATTGGGAAAAATATCCAAAATTGCTATGCGTTGAGGAGTAACCTCAGATCTTTTTTTTTTTTTTAAAGATTTATTTATTTATACATGCAAGCTGGGGTACAGACCAGAGGTGTGGGGCAGCGAGAGCGTTCACCAGACACAGAGCAGGGAGCAAAGCAGGCAGATCAGAAATACACTGAGAGCAGTGGGCGAGGCAGGAGAGGTCTGTCGCACCATGTGGGATTCTTCCCGGCCGGGTGTCGAACTCGCATCACCTCTGCCAACAGCTCCACAGCGCAGCGCTTAACCACTGCACCACCAGGGAGGCCCAACCTCAGATCTTTTGACTAGGTGGAAGTCATTCTGTAAGGAGAGATTAAAAGATAAATATATATTTTTTCACTAATATCTAATAAATTATAATTGATTTTCTATTAGACCTGCACATGCTTTGCTTACTGTGGCATTGGTGAACCATTATAAAGTTTAATGATCTTATTAGAAGAAAAAGATCATATGGCATTATAGTTTGAAATGAATTTCCTTTAACTTGGGTTATGGAAGAAATTTTGTGAAAATATTATAAATTCCATACATATCCCATTCAGTTAATTATAATCTGCTTAGAAAGGATAAGCTTGGGACCATGAGTTGAAAAATTTTGGCCTATATGTTTAAGTAATACCTGTTTCGTGGTCTTGTTAATGACTCAGACCACTTTTCCCCCATTTGGGGTTTATATCTTGAGCTTGGGTATTTTATATTTTGCTTCCTCAATTTACTGTTTAGTTTTTTAGCAATGAGAGAGATAGGTTTGAAGAGGAAGTAATAAAGACTGAAAAAATGTGGTATAATTTAAATACTCGGTTTCAGAAAGTTAGTGAGGTCTACATCTTACTGTGTTAAATTTAGAGAATATAAAGCTCATTTTAAACAGGCGATCTTGGTTTGAAATATTAAGTGTGAACATTTAAGGCCTACAAAAATTTTTAGGTAGTAACAATTTTTAGGTAGTAACAAAAACTTGAGCTTTGTATATTTGCACTACTTTGTTAAGTACTAGATAGCATATTGCATTCTTTGGACATTCTGATGCAGTTAATTGTTTTCCTGATTTTTAGCTTTTAAAAAAAGTTTCATTTACAAAAAGTCACACTCTGCTTTGACTTACCAGAAAAAATATAATTTCCATTATCCAGAATACAAGTAGCTGGAAAATCAGAAATGTTAAGCTGATTTTCATTTTAATCAAAATCCCATTTCCTACCTCTCCTGTATAACTAAAAGTTAAATATATCTCAGTGATGTTGAAAAAATATTACATAATAATTCAAGAAGGATTAAGCAAATGTTTTAAAGTTAGGGAAAATATTAAGGGAAATTCATTTTTCCTATTCATTGTAAGATTGGTATATATAAAATATTTTAGTTTGCTTTTAAAAATAGGTACCTGTATCAGTGTTTCCCTATGCCTTTAGATATGTATTTTTATTTTAGTACTTACCATCTGTACATTACATTAGCGCAGTTGAAAATTAGATTAAATGTTTATCTATCTTGAATTACTTTACATGTATTTTCATTTTATGTGCTTTTTCCTGGCTCTTACAAGTCTTTGCTGTGATTTTAACAAAAGCATTATAATACAGTCAGTACTTATATGGAATCTGTGGCTTTGGGAATTTAAATATTACTAGTTTATTTTCTTCTGACTCTAAATAAAAGAGTATATAGTGTATATAGTTACTTGGTCAACCACTTTGCTGAAGCAATTGAAATTTGCAAATATTTTTATTTATTTAAATTTTTTTTAAAAGTTTTATTTTTTTATGCATACAAGAGCTGGGGTGTAAGCCAGGGGCGTGTGGGGTGAGAGGATTCACCAGAGACAGAGTGGGGAGCAGAGCAGGTGGATTGACTGAAATACACCCTGAGGGGAGAAGCAGGTAAGACAGGAGAGGTCTCCTGTGCCACGTGGGTTAGTTCCCTGGCTGGGGATTGAACTCTTGGCTGCAGTGGCTGCCAATAGCTTCATAGCGCTGAGACTTAAACCCTTGCACCACCAGGGAGGCCCTTGCAAATATTTCTAAAAGATTTATATGTAAGACTGCTTTGCTAGCTAGGTACTGTTAAAGTACGAAGAAATTTAAAACATAAGATCCTTTAAGGGTCTTACATCATTTTCAGAAGAAAACAAAACTTGAAAATAAATTAGAATAAAAGATTTAAATGGCAATTTAAGGTGCCAGATAAGATATCACAGACTATGTACATCATTAATTGCTAACTGATCCAAAAAAGGCTAAATTCCACTAATTAAGAGAAAAAAGAGAATATTTTCTATGTGGTTAAATAAGGTTTGAAAGGATGGACTTCTGATACTGTTTTTGATGAACAAGACCTCATAATATTAGTAAGAAGTGATTTCTTTAAAAATGGGCATTTTATAACATAAGGTCAGAACTGCCACCTCACATATTTATTATGAAAGTTTTCAAACATGTATTATCATTGCAAGAAACTAGTGCTACTTAATGGTTTGTATTACTGTAGAAATAAAAATGTTTCTATCTTGCTTCATCAGGAAGTTGACCTTTCAAAAGAAAGTTGATCTTTTGTTAAAGTAAATTTTGTAATCAATAGCTTGTTGAAATAGAGAAAATTAAACCTGTTTCTCAATTTTTAAAACATACATATAAATTCAAAAGTTGTTTTTTAAAGCTAATTCTAGACTAGCTAGGAGATATTTTATTTAAGGTTATAAAACAAAAATAAGTTATCTTGGAACTATCAAATTACTTTTTTGGTGTAAAATTTGAATAAAGGAAAAATCATGTGAATGAGATACAGCAGAGAACCCATAGATTGTCAAGTGTTAGTCTTTGTGTGATTATTCAAAATATCAAATTCATGACATATCCTGTTGACTTCTTAGGGCAAATGTTGATGGTAAATGAGATTTTACAAAAATTTTAAATGTGTAATTTTTTTCTTTCTGTTTTTTAGGACAAAATGTTTCACTTTTGGGTAAATACATTCTTCATACCAGGACCAGAAGAAACCTCAGAAAAAGTAGAAAATGGAAGTCTATGTGATCAAGAAATTGATAGTATTTGCTGTATAGAGCGTGCAGATAATGACAAGGAATACCTAGTACTCACTTTAACAAAAAATGATCTTGACAAAGCAAATAAAGACAAGGCCAACCGATACTTTTCTCCAAATTTTAAGGTCAGTTTAAACTGTTTCAAGAAATTATGGTATGTATCTTTTATTCTGACGGTATAGCTAGTGACAGATTTGCTTCACTAAATATTAAATTATTATTAGGAAGGAATGTTTATGTAGCAATAACCTGAAAGTTTTTAACAAAATCCAGGATACAACACAGAGGCCAAAACAACAGTGTTTTTGTTACCCTATTTTTTTGTTGTTGTTTGATGAAATTTGGGGCAGAGTTTGGGGCGAGATAAGTGACTATGAAAGAGAAAACCGGGAGAAAAAAGTGGAAGGAAACTCAACCATTTGGGAAAGATTCATATGGAAATGTTCTCACTGCTCTACTCTTGTCCCTCTCCAGTTTATTCTCATCGTGGCCGAGCGGTCTTAAAAATAGACTTGATTGTGTCACTCCTGTTTACACTTTTAAGAAACTGGGTTTTTTGATATGAACTACAAGGATCCTCATTATTTAGCACAATTCTAACCAATAATCTCTTCAATGCTCCCTGTGTTTGATACATAGTCTCTCTTCAGTTCTTTAGGTTGCTGAATTTTTCTGTCTCTAGTCTTTCCCATTTTTCTCTTTTCCCTATACCTCTTAACGTATCCTAGCTTTTACTTCAGTCTCATCTGCTTTGAGAAGCTGTCTCTGATCATCATCCCTGATACTCCTTTTATAAAACTATGTCCTTCCTCAATTAATAGGTCTTGAAATTATTTAGTCCATTGTACTTTTATCTGTATCTGATCTGAGTATGTATTTCTATTTCAATTTATGAAATGACAAAAAATTTTCCAGGTAAAAAATCTGACTTGTAAACACTTACAAATTTTTTTTTGACCTTTTAAAAATCCCCTTTTATGTTATTAATTCTACATGATATTTCTACTTCCTTTTTGCTATGCCCATCCTTTCTCTATCTTAAATCTCTCTTTTTTGGGCTTCATCCAGTTCTTATAACATGTAACACATGTAATCATAGCTTATAAGAATATTGCTAGTAATAATTTCTTAGAAGGGGGGCTACATGTTTTAAGTGAAAATAGGCCTAATATTAGGTACCTTTAAGTCTTACAATTATTTTAAATGGTTAGAAGTGTTTTAGAATCCTTAGGTTGCATTTTCCTTTGTCATTAACTTTTAAAGTGTGACTTCCCCTAGTTTTATTATTTTCTGACTTAATATTATAAGAGGTTGTATATTTGTAATTACAATTAAGCTTTCAGTTGTCAGTAACAAATATATCATGTTAATGCTATGAAAACATAAAGCAGAGATGGAATAGAGAATTATCTTGGTGTGTTTTAACTGTGGAAGGCTTCTCCAGGCAGGTGACATCTAGTCAGTCATAAATGAAATGAGTAATCTTATAATCTATAATAGTATTGGGGCAAAGAGGGAACAGCAGGTACACTACTATCCAAACATGAAGACATTAATGTGTTCTTAGCACAGAAAAGACACAATCTAAATTTTGTCTTTCAAGTGTACTTTGTCCACTTCTTTAAAATGTAGACTGGAAAAGAATGTAGGGAGTGGATGCATGAGTGGAAACTGAAAAATTAGTTAAGAAACTGTACTGTGGTTTAGTTTAGATGAGAGATTGTGATTGCTTAGACTTAGAGTGGTGGCAGTTGAGAGGTAATGTGAAGCTGTCAGTTTAGGTTTATATGATATTTTTGAAGGTAGAACTAAAAGGATTTACTGATGGAATGAATGTTGAATCTGAGAAGAACTGACAGTGTTTGGATAATGGAGGGGGGGACTATAGGTAGAATGAGCTAGGGATTTAAAGTCAGATCTGATTGAAATCCCCCACCCACTAACTATTAGATATGTCACCTTTAGCAAGTTCCCTAATCTTTCTTGACGTTAGCTTCCTCTCCTTTAAAATGGAAATACCAGCACCTCTCTAGTGTCCTGGGGTTAAGTCTAGCATTGTCACGCTTTGGCCTGTGTTCTAACCCCAGCCAGGGAACTAATCCACATATGGCGCAGCAGACCTTCCTGTCTCACCTACTGCTCCTCTTAGCAGGATATTTCAGTAAAATCCATCTGTTTTGCTCCACACTCTATGTGTGGTGAATCCTTTCAGCCCCCTGCACCTCTGGCCTATACCCCAGTTCTTCTACTGAATGAATGAATGAATGAATGAATGAATGAATGAATGAATGAATGAATGAATGAATGAATGAATGAATGAATGAATGAATGAATGAATGAATGAATGAATGAATGAATGAATGAATGAATGAATGAATGAATGAATGAATGAATGAATGAATGAATGAATGAATGAATGAATGAATGAATGAATGAATGAATGAATGA